>VWZE01023700.1:60538-78671 GCA_013396675.1 Eubucco bourcierii
CTCACACTGCAGGCTCATGTTGAGCTTTTCATCAACCCAGACCCCAAGGTCCTTATCCTCAGGGCTGCTCTCAGCCATTCCCCACCCAGCTTGCATTTGTGTCACATTGCCATGGTAAGCCTAAGCAGGCCAAAATAGGTTTACACATGTCCCTGCTTGCCCAGACATGTTTTTCTGCTCTTGTTCCTTCTGCTATGGGGAGAAGCAACCATCAGATAGAGGACAAAGTAATTGGAGTCACTGAGTCTAAGGATTGTGGCTTGCCCAGACTTGCTTTCGCTCCTGTTTGCATCCTGTGGTGAACAAGGTACACACACTTGGCTTGTGCCTGCCTCATACAAGGCCTATGTTTTTCCCAAATTTGGGTAAAGCAAGCCTACGGCTTCACCTAATACGGCCAAGTTTGGCTAACTGCCTTCTGATTGTCTATTGCATGTCCAAAAGCCCAGCAGTCTCAGGCTATACTGATAAAAAGAGATGAGCAGGTAACACAACCTGCTCTGCCCTTGTATTCATTGCTTGCTTGCCTGCTCTGCTGCCATTACTCTCTGTTTATGGCAGTGATTCTGCCATTGCCTTCTGCAGCATTATGTTTTGTTAAAATATAAGCCAGCTCTGATACTTGAGATTTGTTTTCCTGGAAACTGCTTACCTCGAATTTCCCAGGAACAGGCTTTAAATGCCTCTACAGGACCAGCCTGCACACCCAGCGTGACATTGTGCTGAGACTGCACACCACAACAAGTCCTGCCTGCACCTGAAAGCCTCCTGCCAAGACAGAAGTCCTGGAGGCACAAAGATCATCCAGAGAAATCAGGACCAGCCCAGAGATTATCTGCCTCCTATTCCCCAGCAGCCTGGGAAGCCTAGGAAGAACCAGAAGCCTCAGTAGCTAAGACAACACTACCAGAACCCTCTGCAAGCGTTTGGGTACTGTTTGAAGCTGTAGTTAGTCCCAGGGAATCAGGAGACTAATATCATTGTGAGTAAATACTTAAAATCTCTTGCAATTCACCAACTGCCTTCTGCCATAAGCAGAAAGGAGCTCCTGAGTCCATCTAGGCTGCGGGTAGGGGCAGCGGCTGCAGGTACCTTCTCTTCCAGTTCAATCACTGTTATATTTTTGCCAGTTATTTGTTCTAGATCCCATGTTATTATTTGTATAATGTTTCCATGACCACTGCAGAAGAACCAACTATTATTAAAATTGGGGGGGGAAGACTCCTGATATCAACATTAATAAACAATATCAATCTTGGAAAGAAATACAATCCAAAATATAACTTCCCATTAATTATCCCTCCATTACACATATCCATTAGGTTTCCAGGTAAAGGGGGTTTAGAAGCACAACCATTTTTCCTAAAGGAGCATGTTTTCATATGATATCCTAATTCACCAACAGAAACCACTCTTATTGCTATTAGGGCTTGGACAGCAGCAAACAGCAGCAACAGTGACAGAAAAAACACACACAAAAAAACCAAAGATAAATGTTAATCTTTTTCCAAAGCACTTTGTTTACATGAACAGCAAAGTTTAATTCAGAAATGCCTCAGGACCACAGATCATTAAGATTATCTCCTCTGCCTTTGTAAAGCATACTGTAGGAAATGATCTGGCACTGCAATTTCCATCCTAAGCTTAAATGCCCCAGGCAAAGAGGCTACTAATTCTAATATATTCCCAAGGCTGAGGTTTAATAGAATTAGTTTGCTTTTTTTCCTTTCTTAATTTCCATTCAGCTATTCATAGCTACATTCTTGGTATCATCTAACATTGCCCCCCCTCCCCCCACAAGTGTTTACAAAATGTCTAAGTTGTATACCTTTTTTTTTTTTTTAATTTATCATAGAACCATAGAATGGGAAGGTTGGAAGGGACCTCAAGGATCATCCAGTTCCAACCCCCTGCTGTAGGCAGGAACACCTCCCACTAGCACATGTCGCTCAAGACTTCCTCCAACCTGGCCTTGAACATATCCAGGGAGGGAGCAGCCACAACCTCCCTGGGCAACCTGTGCCAGGGTCTCACCACCCTCACTGCAAACAATGTCCTCCTAACATCCAGTCTAAATCTCCCCTCTGCCACTTCAAACCCATTGCCCCTTGTACTGGCATTGCAAGACCTTGTCAATAGTCCCTCCCCAGCCTTCCTGGAGCCCCCTTCAGATACTGGAAGGTTACTCTAAGGTCACCTGGAAGCCTTCTCTTCTCCAGGCTGCAGAGCCCCAACTCTCTCAGCCTGTCCTCACAGTAGAGCTGCTGCAGCCCTCTCAACATCTTGGTGGCCTCTTCTGGACCCACTCCAACACTTCCATGTCCTTCCTGTGCTGAGGGCTCCAGAACTGCACACAGGACTCCAGGTGGGGTCCGAGGAGAGCAGAGCAAAGGGGCACAATCCCCTCCCTTGCCCTGCTGCCCACACTGCTCTTGCTGCAGCCCAGCACACAGTTGCTGTCTGGGCTGCACTCACACTGCAGGCTCATGTTGAGCTTTTCATCACCCCAGACTCCAAGGTCCTTTTCCTTAGGGCTGCTCTCAGCCATTCCCCACCCAGCCTGGAGCTGTGCTTGGGATTGCACTGACTCAGGTGCAGGACCTTACACCTGGTCTTGTTGAATTTCATGAGGTTGGCCTGGGCCCACCTCTCCAGCCTGTCCAGGTCCCTCTGGATGGCATCCCTTTCTGCCCAGATGTTGCCCAGTAGAGGCACAGCCTCTATATCTAATTACCTATGTACTGCCCACAATAGATCCTTTTATTTCCTTAAGTATTTGGAGTGCTATTATGTCAAACCCTTCCAGGTTTCCAGCATCTCAAAGATAATGACTGATTATTGTAACATGTTCAGGAACACAGTTTCTCTCTTCAACTCTCTCCATGCTTTGAACCACAACATTAGATATCACAGTATCACCAGGGTTGGAAGAGACCTCAAAGCTCATCAAGTCCAACCCATCACCACAGACCTCAAGACCAGACCATGGCACCAAGTGCCACGTCCAAACCCACCTTGAACACCTCCAGAGACGCTGACTCTACCACCTCCCTGGGCAGCCCATTCCAGCAGTCAATGACTCTCTCAGTGAAGAGCTTTCTCCTCACCTCCAGCCTAAACTTCCCCTGGCACAGCTTGAGATATGCCTCCTAAGATTGGGAGGTTCAGAAATTGTAGCTGGAATATTGAGTAAATGTGTTAAAAGGAAAAAAAAAAAAGAAACAATAAACAAAACACCACAACAACAACAAAAAAACAACACACCCACAAACCAAACCAAACAACTCTAAACCTAACAATATTAAGTGTAAAAAAACCCACAACCATAAACACATCAGCTGGAAAAAAATAAAAACATGTACTCTGCTTGATTGCCAACATTTTACTCATGTCAGGATCTGCAGCATTCCCTAAGTGCTCAGCCTGCAAAGTGAAATGAATGCAACAAATTAAATCATCTTACTCAAGAGAAGTCAGAAAACAGTTTAAGTGAGGTTAAGTGAGCAATGGAAGATTCAGTTCTTATCAAGCAGCATTTCTGCTGTTGTTCAGGAAGTTCCTGCACACAGGAGATGAGGAAGATCTGCGGGAAAAGCTAAAGGAAGTCAGCAGCTACTCCGTTCACGCTGAGGGATTAAAAAAAAGCAAAGCATTCACAAGCCTCTTTTTTGCCCTCATTTTGAACCCTGGAGAAAGTACTTGAGGACCAATTTTAGTACTTAGGCATAATTTTAGGAATTTGATTAAACAGGAAAAAGCCTCACAAATATGTCATTAGGAAAGAAATGTAGAACCCAAACACGGAGGGAGATGAGATGAGAGCCAGGGAGAACATCTGCAGAGGATAAGATGTTTCACTTCAGGTGGACACAGGGAAAACTTGGAAGAGACTTCTTGGAAACAGCCAAGAAATTCTAATCTCTCCCTTTCAATCACCAACCCAAAAACCCTTCCCAAGTTTAGTTATCCAAATGGAGTAGAACTTGGGCCAAAATGTCACCAAACACATTTAATGCCTCCCAACTCTCTGCTTTATTTCTAAACCAGCAATTACATTTGTGTTGAGACATCAATTTTGGCACTAAAAAAAAAAAGTAGTAAAGCAAGATTCTGCAACTCAAAAATATTTGTGGTTTTGTTAACACTTTAGCTTCATTTCTCATGAGATCTTAACTGGAGCTCTGGGCCCAGCTCCGGAACCCCCAACACAAAGAAACCATGGAACTGCTAGAGCAGGAATGGAGGGCACAAAGATGATTAGAGGGCTAAAGCATCTCCTCTATGAGAGGCTTGGGGGATCTCAGAGCAGCCTTCCACTGTTTGAAGAGGGTACAAGAGAGGTGCAGAGGAACTCTTTACCAAGCTGTGGAGGTACAGAGCAAGTGGTAATAACTTCTAGCTGGAAGAAGCTGGATTTAGATTAGACTCTAGGAACAAACTGTTCCCCATGAAGGTGGTGAGGCACTGTGACAGGTTGCCCAGAGAGATGGTGATTTTTAAGATCCCTTCTGACTCAATCCACTGGGTTTCCCCCACTAAGGATTTAGCATGAAAATGATAATCATGCATCCTATTCTGAGGGCATGAGGTTGAGCTCACTTCCTGTTGATCTTACTAACAGCTTCACGAAACTGCACCTCCACTGAACACTAAAGGAGAACATGAATCCTGGTTTTTGTTTTTTTTTTTTTTTCCATTTCTATAGTGTCTAACTCAGATGTGATTGCAAGAGGTTAATAATCTACCTTCTTTCAACGAGATGTTTGTTTCACAGTCAAAAAAAAAAAATCAGCACATGGTACATGTCATTCACTGAAGCAATCAGGAGAAGACACTCCAGTCAACACCATTTATCAATGTCAACCGGAAGAGCAATTAGATTTCATCCAACCAAAAACAGACAGACAGGCATCACATCTTTGATGACAGGCAAAACTATCATCTGTATGGCACTCATCAAGTCCCCACCAACACAAAATTGCACACAGGTATTTGTGCTGCTCCAGGAAGGCATCGCACTGCAGTAATCAGAAAACAACATTTTGGAGAGACATTCTGGGGATGTGCAAGGGCAGCAGGGAGAAATTAAGAACATAAATCTTGAATGAATCAAAGGGGGAAAAAAAACCCCACCACCCATCAAACCATATAATGGTTTAATTTGTCAAAATATGCTACAGCAGCTTGATTATTTCAGATTTCCTATGTGCTTGTAAATCCAGACTAACTCCATGAACGTTAGAGCTCTGGTGGAAAGCTGGATGCAAGTGGAAAAAAAAGGCTCTGATGTTGGTTGTTTTATGGAGTGAGCACAGAGAATCACAAAGCTATTAAGCATTCAGCACTCTTCCCTGCTTAATACCAACCACAGTGTGCTTTTATTGCCTAATGTTTATCTGAAAGTGGCACCCAGAGAATCCAGTTAAGGTTAATGCACTAACATGCGTGCAGAGCTCGGTGGAGTCACAGGGACTTAGAATATATTAACAGAAGTCTTACAGAGTTAAAGACAGAAAAATGCAAACAAGATGTACCTGCTTCCACCTGCATTTTGTTATTGTATACAAAGAGCATATTATTAGGTAGAATAAATATAACTATTCGGCTTTAAAAAAACAAAGAATAAGATGATGTGAAGGGGAAGTAGAAAACAGGGATCGGTACAAAGCGATCAATAAGAAGGGATGAAAATGTTATTAACATTTTCAGTACCATTCTAATGTTCTCTTCTACAACCATCTCAGACCTTTAAAAACAGCACTTCAGATTGTCTTCCTCGCAGTATCACCAAGGTTGGAAGAGACCTCAGAGATCATCAAGCCCAACCCATCACCACAGACCTCAAGACCAGACCATGGCACCAAGTGCCATGTCCAAACCTACCTTGAACACCTCCAGGGACGCTGACTCCACCACCTCCCTGGGCAGCCCATTCCAGCACTCAATGACTCTCTCAGGCAAGAACTTTCTCCTCACCTCCAGCCTAAACTTCCCCTGGCACAGCTTGAGACTGTGTCCTCTTGTTCTGGTGCTAGCTTGCCTGAGTTACAGAATCACAGAATACATCTAGTTGGAAGATACATCAAAGCTCATCCAGGCCAACCTTAGACCCAGCACTGAAGGCTCAACACCAAACCATGTCCCTAAGCACCAGGTCCACACGGTACACGAATACTGCTGGGATGGTGACTTTGGGCAGACCATTCCAATGTTTGAGAACCCTTTCTGTGAAAAAATATTTCCTAAGATCTGGCCTGAACTTTCTTGGCACAGCTTGCAACCATTTCCTCCAGTTCTGTCACTTGACATGGAGGAGGAGTGGCTGCCCCCTTCCTTGCTGCAGGTACCTATAGAGAGCAATGAAGTCTCCTCCAGACTGAACAACACCAACTCCCTCAGATGCTCCCTGTAGAACATCTGCTCCAGGCCCTTTACAAGCCTCATTGCTCTGAAACCATCCTGACAGCACTGCACATGCCTACTGTTGCAAGAATCCTAAAGCAGCCACACCATAGACACACTGTGTGACATTCCCCCTGAAATGAGCCATTTTCCATGTCCTTATGTACACACCCAGCTCTTGATGGCAACAAAACATTCTAGGCAGCAAATTTCTAGGTATTAATGAATTTCTCAGGTGATTTAAGCCACTTAATCTTTGGCCTCATGCCTTACAGCACCACCCAAGGCAGATTATAATCAGCCAGAAATGCAATGCCTGATGTGGCTTTATTGCTTAATTATCAAGGTGAGATGCTCATATTTAATTGGGCATTTAATTATAAGCACACACCTCTTTAAGCATCACTATCAAAAATGTTCACTTAGCTAAGGAACATAATGTACCATTTTGGTGGTGGTGGTGGTTTATTGTTGCATGCTATTAAATAATACACTTGGAGCACAGTTTTTAATTGTCAAATGGATCTCACCAAAGAAATTGTAGATCAGGCTTTGGTTTCCACGATGAATGTTGTGTCAAATTCCAGGGCCCTCAAACAGTTTTTCTGAGGTCACCTCATATCCAAAGCAAGGTTACCACAACCCTATGCAATAAGCTGAATTCACATCTCTTCAGGCACAGGAAGGAAATCCCTTCCTCCAAACTTCTTGCCCTACTGCACTCATCTTGGTTGGATAAGATGACCTTTGAGAATGCTTTCTGACCCAATGCGGTCTCTGAATAGAAGCCTCCCTCCTAATCCTATCCCTCTCTTGCCAAAACACGCCACATGCCTTTTTTGAACACACAACAGTGGGAGAACAGTAGTAATCTTGGGAAACACTTTTTTAGTTATTTTTGCTCAAAGCCCTGCAGTTGGCAGAAGGGATATGAAAAAAAAGAACTCTTTGAAGAGCTCAGATGATTTACTTTGCCATACAGGACAGTAAGTTTGATCTTTCCACAATCACACACATAAGCCTTGTATTGCTTGAGGATGTGTGATCCGTTGTTTTTGACCCAGTGGGCATTCTTTGAAACAGGTCTTGAGTGAACTGTGTGTTCTCCCCAAGAAGGGTTTGAATTCCATTTAGTGTTGCTGTCAGCACTAATAGGGATAGGCACTTTTAATGTACATAGCTACATTTCATCTGCAAAAGCACGTTCCAGGTCATTCGAGAACGATGAGAACAAAAAGACCAACCTAGAAATAAACATCCTCCTCCAGGTCTGAGACAAAACACATCAGCATTCAAGAAGAGAGAAAGTTTCTACTGGGTCCTACTGTATTTTTGTCCACTCCACAAGCAGTCCAGCTGCTATCTAATATAAAGATCTCTTCTGGGCAGAGACTGCTGACTTATCACAAACAACAAGCTGTAAAGCTTTTCTTTCCCCTAAATGAACATCCATTCTCCAAACCTGCCAAGCCACAAGGCATCAAGTTAGAATCTGAAAGTTTTTTTAATGATAATTTCACATTTCTGTAACCCGACATCAGCTTCTCCCATTCATCCAGGCAGAGAAATGCAGAATGTACTACAGAACTACATGCAGAATGGTAGGGGCTGGTATGGACCCTCAAATGATCACCCAGTCCAAACCCCTTGCCAAAGCAGGATCACCTATACCAGAACACACAAGAACATATCCAGGCACATCTTGAATACCTCCAGAGAAGGAGACTCCACCCCTCACCCCCAAGCAGTCTGTTCCAGTGTTCTGTCACCCTCACAGTGAAAAAATTCCTCCTGATGTTCACATGGTACTTCCCATGCCTCAACTTCCACCCATTGCATCTTGTCCTGTCATTAGGCATCACCAAGCAGAACCTGACTTTTGGCACTCACTTTCTATGTATTTATATACATAATGTTTATGAATACATAGTGTGTATCTGTACATTTATAATTTATGTATTTCTAAACATTAATGAGGTCACCTCTCAGTCTGTCTCCAAACTACAGAGACCCAGCTCCCTCATATACCCATGCAGTTGTGCAGAAGTTTTAATCAACTATAAGCCTTGGAAACTCTCAAAGCCTGTAAAGGTAGATCAGGGCAGTTATTAGCAGGTTGTGGATGTACAGCATTTAGTTGAAGTCACTGCTCCCTTAGCACTGCCTGCTACCTAAGGTTTTCTTCATCGTGTTCAAGCTGTACCAACAACTTAAGCTAACCACTACCAAGAGCCTTCTAAAATCACTCTAATCTATCATGCCATTTAACTGAATCATCATTTTCTAATGCAAGTATTTCCAGCTCTACTTCCAACCAGAGCTTGGGCACCTGTGGTGTCATTATTACCTCCTGCTCTCACTCCTCTCTGGTGGGTGCTCACATCCTTGCTTCTGAAGAGCAGTCAGAAGCTTCTTCTGACTTTTGCTTCACTCTAAGATATTACAGGTGACCAAAATGTAACAGCCACACTCAAAGCAAATCAAACAGTCACAGAAACATGCAGGTTGGAAAAGCCCCTCATGATCACCAAGTCCAACCTAGAACCTACAAGATTCACCTTGAACCATATCCCTAAAGCACCACATCCAAATGACCCCAGGGTTGGGGACTCCACCATCTCCCTGGGCAGCTCATTCCAGTCCCTGACCACTCTCTCTGTGAAAAACTTTTTCTTAATATCTAATTTAAACCTCTCCAGCCTCAGCTTGAGGCCATTCTCCCTTGTTCTGTCTCCGACTACTTATGAGAAGAGCCCAGGAGCAGCCTCTCCACAAGGTTCCTTCAGGTAGTTGCAGACAGCCATGAGGTCTTCCCTCAGCCTCCTCTTCCTCAAACTAACCATCCCCAGCTCCCTCAGTTGCTCCTCATAAGATTTGTTCTTCAGGCCTTCCCCAGCTTTGTTGCCTTCCTCTAGACCTGCCCTAGCACCTTCACATCAGAAAAAGTGAGGAAGCAAAGTACCACTGCTGTAGAACAAAGTCCCTTAAAAAAAAAATCCTCATTAAAATTAATTTCACACAGAGTGTTAACTTACTAAATACCTTGTAGCCTCCTACAGACTCCTGAGAGGTATAGAGAGAGATTTTAGTGTAGTGCTTCTTTGCATCCACCATCGTGGTTCAAGGATCTCTTGTTTTAAGACCTTCCAGTTCCATCTTGTTTCTCATACCAGAGCAAAAGACTGCAGGTGTTTTTTCTGTGGTATAAGAGGTTATTTTTCCCAAGTTCAGTTTATACACCTAGATAATTTTATTAGCTTCTCATCCCACAGAGAGTGAGGGAAGGAAAACAAAACAAAACCACCAAAGCAAACAACATACACCAGTGGTTCAGCAACACAATAATCGACTTTGAATGATGATGCTAGTGTGAACAGGCCTGGCAGCTTCAAAACTGCACTTGTGTCTTTCAGAACTCTAAAAATGAAGCATTTCATAATGTCCCTCCATTTTGTACTTAGAGTTCTTCTAGAAAAAAAAAAACAACACCCAAACAACAACATGAGAAGACCAGTGTACAGCTCCTTGACATTCAGAAACTGAAAGTGGCCCAGAAGGACCTCATAGGTCTCTAGTTTTAGTAAGATAAAGTTTCTTTGTATGTGGAATTTAGGGGGGCAGATAACAAGCAGGTCATGACAAAGTGGACAGAAGGAACTGGCTGCAGACAAAGGGTTACATCCATAGGAACTGAAGTTATGAATCCCTCTGTGAAGTTTGATGAAAGTGAATTCCTGTTGCCCACCAGAGCAGGATTATATAAGTCCCTGGATGGAAGCTTTAAGGAACTGGATCATCTCCAGAGGTCCCTTCTGTCCCCCACCATTCACTGCAGAAGGGCAATTCATCAATCCTCAGCAGAACATTTGTTAAACACAACAGGTGCAGCACCAGGCAGCAGAGGGACATGAAGCAATGCTCCAACATTTACCCACTCATTTGGGAAGACGTTTTCCAACTACCCTGGCTTGGCAGAAGGAACCCATCTCACAAAATCTTACCTCTTTTACCCAAACCAATCACTTGGAAATGCTCCCACATATTTCTGACCTCATGGTCAAGGATATTACTTTGCAGCCTTTGAAAGCAACAGAACCCTCAGAGGACAGGAGAAAAGCTTTTCAGGTGAGTCAGGGAAAAGGAAATAAGGTTTTCAATTGAGGCACTAAACAAGGTAACCAGATCAAGCATCTAACAGGTTTTTAGCATTCGCATGAATGCCCAGCTAAAGGACCCACAGTAATGGGCCAATTTAGGGTGACTGTAAGAACAGGAAGGAAACAAACAATGCTTTCCATTTATCACACCTCCCTAACTCCATTAATGCCAAAGGAGGGGTGTTAAATGGATTGAGCTGCTTCTGGGCAAGGTGTGTGCGGTGAAACCTAAGAGAAATGTTCTCATTTATAAAAGAAATAAAAGCAGTGGATCACACTGAGGTGTGCTGCTGCAGGCCAAGCTGGCAGGGACACTGCTCCAGCCAGCAGCTCAGCTTTACAGGGTACAGCTATTAAACTGGTATTTTACTGTCAAGTTGTCAAAGCTGTTTCTTTCCTTCTTTTCACCCTTTTATCAGTTTAACAACAACTTCCCCTGAGACTGCCTCTGTGGTGCTGGAGGCACAGAAACTTGAGCAATAGGCACAGAGACTAAAGCAACTGGGAAGATATCCACAGAAAGAAACAAACAAACAAACAAGCCAACATAAAGTATCCGAAGCTCAAGCAACTGAGATTTTCCTTTCAAACATCTTGCTTTGGGGTGAGGGTCTAAGTGCAATGCAGGGGCTCACCAGGACCTCCCAGGTCCCCAGGGCAACCTGCCCAGGAGGTACAGATGCCAAAAGCACTCCACAGTGCTTCATGTCAAGGATGACTGGCAGGTGTACAGCACAGCCACAGCCCGAGAAACACTTATCAAACTGACAGCCTCTCAAGATGTCCTAATCATTATTCCAAAACGAAGGCATCACCCAGAAACGTCTCATTTTATCCTTTCCTCTGGGTCCCACAACTCAAGGCAGCAGCAAACAAGTTGTTGTTCAGTGTGAAGTAGTTACCATTGTTTGGTAAAAGGCAGAGTGATGTTACATGCTAAAAAGGAGACTGCTTTCTTACACTGGTGGTAGTACCAGTGCTGAAGTGCTTCAGTGTCCATCAGAAAGTGCTGATCAAATCCCCTTCTCTAGCTCCAGACAAAAGAAAACGCAGAAGCTCCAGTTGCAGTCAGAGCTGCTGACATCTGTCCCTCACTCAGCAGTGGCTCTCCCTTATGCAGCAGGTCCCTATGGCATACAGCTCAAAATTCCTACAAGCAGTGCCTGAGGAGGAGAGGAATCACTGCTCTGCACCAGGAGAACACTTCCCCCTATCAAACCCACATATGCTTAGGATTTATAAAAACATCTTCAAGATGTCTTTCCTCTAATGATGGAGATCTTCAGGTGCAGACAGGCAGCAGGACTACAACCCAGGGAATACTTAGAACATTGTTTCCTTTGGCTGCTCTCCTGACTAAGCAGTTTGAGTCTTCCTCTGTTCCCCAACTGATCATAAAAGGCTCTTCCAGGTTTAAAACTTTCAGGGAACAATGTTTAACAGATAATTTTTTTTGTCTGCTCTGTTTGTAGGAAACGGAATGCTATGAAAGCAAAACTGGTGTTATAAGTACCGCACAGCAGTAACTGGTTACTACATCACACACAACTCACAAAATTACCAAACAAAGCCAAATAAAAAAACCCAAACGACCCAAAACCTCTCTTCTTTACCCAGGAGGTCTACACAGATCCAAAGATAACCATTACACTGCGTCAAAACAGCCCTGTAAAAACACAAACACCTTCACTATTACCACCTCAGGCTCAAAAGCAAGGAATTCATAGAATCATGGAATGGTAAGGTTGGAAGGGACCTCAAGGATCATCTAGTTCCAACCCTCTGCTACAGGCAGGGACACCTCCCACTAGTACAGCTCACTCAAGGCCTCATCCAATCTGGCCTTGAACACATCCAGGGAGGGAGCAGTCACAACCTCCCTGGGCAACCAGTTCCAGTGTCTCACCACCCTCACTATAAAAGAACTTCCTCCTAATATCTAGTTTAATCTCCCTTCTGCCAGTTCAAACCCACTGCCCCTTGTCCTGTCATTGCAGGACCTTGTAAACAATCCTTCCCCAGCCTTCCTGTAGGCCCCCTTCAGATACTGGAAGGCTACTATCAGGTCCCCTCGAAGCCTTCTCTTCTCCAGGCTGAAGAGCCCCAACTCTCTCAGCCTGTCCTCATAAGAGAGCTGCTCCAGCCCTTTGATCATCTTTGTGGCCCTCCTCTGGACCCACTCCAACACTCCCTGCATTATGCTCAGGAGGACCTTTCACTTATAAGATCATTGTCCCCCAAACCAGAAAGGCAGATTACAACAGTGGTCAATATGAGATCATACAAAGCTCAACTTGTGGGATGGTTTTTTTGAGGTTTGTTTGGTTATTTTTTTTTTTTTGTTTGGTTGGTTTTTTGTTCCTAGTCTGAAAAAGCTGTAACTAGTAAAATACTCACACTAATACAAAAAAGAATATAATATGCAAGTCTTACTGGCATTAAATTAACCCTTCACTGGTCTGTGGGAGATCATGACAAGAGTGGGATGCTGGAGCTAGTGCTGGGCTCAATCTGTTCCTCACAATCCATAGTGCCCACAACATCTATGGCAAGATATTCCTCTCTTTCCATGCCCCCTCAGCAAAGCATCTCTTCACACATCTTAACAGAAACTAGGAGCTCAGAACAATAAGCAAACTAACAAGTACTACTACTACTATGCATTTAATACTGAGCTACTTAATTATACACCATATAGTTTCATCAGGTGGATATAGACATATAACATTTTATAACAAAATATTGTGCCCTAAGACAAATAATAATTGCATTGGTGAAGCTTTCTGGTATTAAGAGTCAGAGGTTGCTACCAACACCACTACCAGTTCTGGGATGATGAAACACTGGAACAGGCTTGCCCAGGGAAGTAGTGGAGTCTCCTTCTCTAGAGATAGTCAAGACCTGCCTAGATGTTTTCCTGTGTGATCTGCTATTGTTGATCCTTCTCTAGCAGGAGGGTTGGACTGGATGAGCATTTCAGGTCCCTTCCAGTCCCTGACATCTGTAATTCTGTGATTAGGAACAAGTGAACAGGAGGAAAAAAAAACCAACAACAACACAAAATAAAAAACCAAACAACTAAACAAAACAGCAGGGCAAGGGAGGTGATTCTGTCACTTTACTCTGCTCTTGTCAGACCCCACCTGCAGTCCTGTGTGCAGTTCTGGAGCCCCCAGCACAGGAAGGACATGGAAGTGTTGGAGAGGGTCCAGAGGAGGCCACAAAGATGCTGAGAGGGCTGCAGCAGCTCTGCTGTGAGGACAGGTTGAGAGAGTTGGGGTTCTGCAGCCTGGAAAAGAGAAGGCTTCGAGGGGACCTGATAGTAGCCTTCCAGTATCTTAAGGAGACTACAGGAATGCTGGGGAGGGACTACTGACAAAAGCTTGCAATGCCAGGATAAGGGGTTATGGGTTTCAACAGGTAGAGGGTAGATTTAGACTGGATGTTAGGAAGAAGTTCTCTACAGTAAGGGTGGTGAGACACTGGCACAGGTTGCCCAGGGAGGTTGTGGTTGCTCCCTCCCTGGAGGTGTTCAAGGCCAGGTTGGATGAGGCCTTGAGTGACCTGTGCTAGTGGGAGGTGTCCCTGCCTATGGCAGGGGTTTAGAACTGGACGATCCTTGAGGTCCTTTCCAACCTTACCATTCTATGATTTTTGTCATTAATTCCTTCACAGTTTTGCTTGAGCTTGGTTGTACCTCCAAAGTTTTAAATGGGGGATATTTAAGGGAGAAAGTTTAATGTAGTTTGGTCAAGTTATTGTTTTAGCATTGAGATGAATTCTACAGGAAAAAAAAACCCCAAACAGTTGTTAATACTGCACATCCTTTTCTGTGTGGGTGGCACCAAAATCAATAGTACAGTGTCCAACACAGAGGATACAACAGTGGAAGCATTTCAATTTATGGCCAAGCTGATACACTCAAAGAAAGCCTTTGATTTTTTTCCCTTGGCCTGATCTTTGATGTTTATACCACTGTAGGTTCCATTTGCTGTTTTTACATCTTCAAAGGCATCCAAAAACATCTGCTCCAGCTATATTTTCCTGTAGCAATTTATTTGTAGAGAAAAGGCAGACAATGAAGGCTGAACCACCAGCCAAGTTGCCTGTTGTAAATGAGCATCACTCAAACCTATTTTTTCCCAATCTTCCAGGAGGAGAAAGGAAAACAAAGTGAACACCTTGGTTAAAGATGTGGCTGCCTTCCCACACACCAGCAGCTCTAGGTTGGTGTCTTATTCATGCTCAAGTTCTCTGCACTAATACTCTTTCATTTCAACATTGCTGTCACATAAGAGATCCAACAACATCAAACAGAATTTACTGAAGCAGACACTGCTCTTGCCAAAGGCCACAGCTATAAAACACAGATATTCTGCCCACTTCTTACTGTTTGTTTACTTTTAAATATATAGAGAGTGGTAACAAAGTTTCAGTCCATCTACTCTGATGTTATTAGAACTAGATCAGGAAGCTCAATTAGATTTCTGTTTGAGCAGACAGACGTCTCATGTCTGCAGCGCTACAGCAGAGGCAAAAACATAAAACAGCGTTGAGTCAATGAGGAATATTTCTTTGCCATGCTGTAGCCATTTGTGTTTGTAGGCACTGTGTCAGTAGAAAGCTGAGATGTCTTCTAATTAGTCACAATGGGCTGGCTGAGTATTTACTTGTTGGCTGGCCGTAGCTTCATTAAATATTTACAGCTACACACACAGGCCAAACAATGAGAGAGATTATTCTTTGTTTTTCTCCTGTTGCCATTTTCTACTTCACAGTATTGGCCTTAAATGTTTAAAAAAAATAGGCTGCACTTTGGGCAGACATTATTTTACATCTACAAGAACTACTTGAAACCATGCTATGAGCCCCATTTGAAACGCTGGCCACTGAATGTGGCTCCTTTACATTTCCCAAGGGAAAACAGCAACTGAGCACCCAAAACATCCCAAATTAACAGCACCAAAAAAAACCCAAACACTAAAACCAAAACACAAACCCCAGCCAAACAAAACTCCAACACAATAAAAAAAAAACTTAAACCCAAGCATTCTGCAGGCACCACAGAAATCTCATTTCTGATATGGGAGAAGGACAAAGAGATAGAAATGATTTATGAGACTTTAATGTGTTCTGAGGCAAAAGTGAGATATTATTAAGATATGGTCAGTGGCACAAGGGCATTTGAGAGTCTTTATGCTAGCACACCTTTGTCATCTCTCCACACATCACCCTTAAAAATTAGTTTTTAAAATGGGATCAAGTGATGTGAGAGCTCCTGGACTAAAACTGCATCTCATCTACCACATTCATGATGAAACCCAAACAAAAGAGACCCATCACAAATATCAGTGTGACCGTGCCACAATGACATCTATAGATAAGAGGCACCTTTACAAGTACTTGCTTTCCTGTCAAATTGTCTGTTTTCTTCCCTTTATTTCCTCCTTCCTTATACATCTCTTTTAAAACATCAAATAGGCTCTAACATGCCATTGACATTTCTGTATATTGTAGCTCTAAAGAAATGGGAACATTAATTGCATTTATAGTAAGTAGAATTGAAAAAGGTCAGCTCCCTGAAAAGTGCTTTTTGTGCTAAATGCCCTAACAATGATGAAGTCTTTCAAACTAGGAGGAGAATGGAGTTTGATGATACCAGCAAGCAGCTGAGGAAACCAAAGCTATCTGTTGGCAGATACTTGAGGGAACTGCATTTTCCTAGTAAGGAAGGATCACTAAAACTAATTTCTTCAGCATAGTACAGACCATCAACTTGGGGCCACAGTCTCAAATTGTGCCAGAAGAGGTCTAGGTTGGATGTCAGGAGGAAGTTCTTGCCAGAGAGAGTGACTAGCATTGAAATGGGCTGCCCAGGGAGGTGGGGGAGTCACCATGCCTGGAGATGTTCAAGAAAAGCCTGGATGGGGCACTTAGTGTCATGGTCTGGTTGACTGGCTAGGACTGGGTGATAGGTTAGAGTGGATGAGCTTGGGTCTTAATCCAGGCCTTGAGTGAACCTGTCCTAGTGGGAGGTGTCCCTGCCTATGGCAGGGGGTTGGAACTAGATGATCTTTGAGGTCCCTTCCAACCTTACTGTTCTATGATTCTATGATCTTGGAGTTCTCTTCCAACCTGGTTGATTCTATGATTCTATATTGTTTGTAACACATCTTCTAGGGTTTATGCAATTACAGACAAAATAAAATCTCAGAGATGTGGGGTACCAGTAAGCACAGTTTGTGACCAGTACCCCTCAGAAAACAACCAACCAGAATATTTCTCCACAAAAATAATGGCGCATTTGCAACTTGGTTTTACACCTCTGCAGCCTGTGTTTTTTTCCAGTGCTGTGAATTATCCATGCCCAGGTCTGCCTGGGTGCAGTCATGTGGAAGAGTAGTCACTGTTCTGCAACTGAACAAGGAACAGCAGTAAAATTATTGAGGTTATTTAAAAAAAGAAGGAAAAAAAAAAAAAAGCAGCCACACTAAAAAGTCACCTTTATTTGATACTACAAAGGCTAGAGCCTGGCCTTTCCTCATTTCACATTCTGTATCACTGACATCTTTCTTCACACCCTCCATGAAACACCACAGCAACCTGACAAGGGTTCTTTTCTGATGTGCAAATACCATTCAGAGGACACTTCCCCCCCCCACACCCCATCACTTTTTGCTGCTGATACATTTCTGCTATACTTCAGAGCTGTGGATGTTCTCAGGGCTGTGATATATTGTCATTTTCTCTTCATGGAAAAGTTGTTACCCCTTTTTATTTGCTTTTAAATTGAATTTCTTATTGATTAAAGGGCCAGGCAGAATGGTGATATTTAGTTATCCCTGATGAGAAAGTACCTTACAAAACATTTAATTTTCCACTACATTCCATATGTAGTGTTTCATATCATCATATAGAAGTTAACACTTAATTTTATTCCTGCTATAGAATTTTATGGAGTGATCTTAAAAATCTTTAGGAGCGGACATCATTCTTTATTAATTTCTGCTGCTTTTTAAAAGTAATTCCTGCAGGACCTCTTCGCTTTCACCCTTAATAAATTCTTCAGCTACACTTCCTAAAGGTTCACTGAACAACTGTAGAGGATATGGACCACAGTATCTTTAGCACAATTAAACTCTGAGGTAGGACAACTTGTGTTAACTGCTCAGGGTCACTCCATTCTTCACCTACTTACAAAGACAGAACCACACTGGTGGTGTTAAGCTGCAGTTTCTTTACCCAGTATAAAAAAAGTGGAGTTAGCATTTCACAACAGGCATTGTAAGCATCATCTTTCCACCACGTGACTTAAGCCACTACATCCCATCAACAGGTGTAGAAGAACATAGGAACATAGAATCATAGAATGGTGAGGTTGGAAGGGACCTCAAGGATCATCTAGTTCCAACCCCATGCCATAGGCAGGGACACCTCCCACTAGCACAGGTCACTCAAGGCCTCCTCCAATCTGGCCTTGAACACCTCCAGGGAGGACACAGCTACACCCTCCCTGGGCAACCTGTGCCAGTGTCTCACCACCCTCACTGCAAACAACTTCCTCCTAACATCCA
>VWZE01023700.1:84601-102151 GCA_013396675.1 Eubucco bourcierii
AGGCTTCGAGGGGACCTGATAGTAGCCTTCCAGTATCTGAAGGGGGCCTACAGGAAAGGTGGGGAAGGATTATTTACAAGGTCCTGCAATGACAGGACAAGGGGAATGGGTTTAAACTGGCAGAGGGGAGATTTAGACTGGATGTTAGGAGGAAGTTCTTTACAGTGAGGGTGGTGAGGCACTGGAACAGATTGCCCAGGGAGGTCATGGATGTTCCCTCCCTGGAGGTATTCAAGGCCAGATTGGATGAGGCCTTGAGTAACCTGTACTAGTGGAAGGTGTCCCTGCCTATGGCTGGGGGGTGGAACTAGATGATCCTTGAGGTCCCTTCCAACCTTACCATTCTATGATTCTTTGGATCTACTGGAAGGTAGGTATCATCTCAGCCTCAAGAATGTGTTCCTCACTGACCTTCCTGCTGTAGCAATCAGTAGGTACACACCTACTCAGGGATGTTTAAACAAAAGAGTATCAAGATTATGAAACTCATTTCACATAGGAGAAAACTGTGGTGAAGCAATTTTTACAGTAACTGAAATTTTGGGTTGTTTTGGTTTGAAGTATCTTAAACACTCTGGGACTTCTGGTTTTGTTTGCTTTGAATTTAAATAGATTATTTTTTGCAGGCTATTTAGTATCACAAGCAGAACATGTTTATTACATTTTAAAAGTTTCAAATAACTACAGTGGGAAACTTTGTTCCAGGTCAGGAATTTGACTTGGTTTGAGAAAAGAATAAGCTGCAGCCACTACTGGAAGTGGCAAGAAGATGTCATAGATGTGTCACTTACTTGGACAGATTAGTCAAAGTTATGTATCTGGGTAGTGAGAACTGGAGAGGAAAAAAAAAAGTCTTACAGTTTTCTTTTGTGTAACTGCAAAACAAGGCACTAGATGAAAAGTGCTCCACCTGAACTCCTAAATCACCATAAACAAATCAATATTATCAATATTACTTACTACAGCTAACAGTTCCTCCAAAATCAGCCTTGTATGCAAACCTGGATTTGCTTCTCTTCTGTAGCCTGTTCAAGCATCTTTAACTACAAACTGAGAACCACCCCCCCACACCCTGAAGTGCTGACCTTTGAATGTTTAAGTTTCTGTTGAGAACAGCAGTACCTATAGCAGGAGCCCAACCCTCAAGACATTTAAGGTGAGGCTTGACAGGGCTCTGGGCAACCTGGTCTANCCAGTACTCAGATGTGGCCACACTTGGGCAGAGAAGAGGAGGTGGAAAACCCTCCTTGACCTGCTGATCACATTAACGCATCCCTTAACCACTGAGCACACTGCTGGCTCATGGCAAACTTCCTGCCCACCGAGACAGTAAAGCAACTAACAAAGGGTCTTGTTGTGGTTCTTTAACACTGCAGGTAAGCACTATTCATGGAATTATGTGCACTAGTGATATAAAATAGAGGGAATGAGTCCTTGCCCTGTACAGACTAGCAAGGTATGGCAGTGAGAGTCAAGAATCCCATCTGCTCTCCATAGAGTTTCCTGTCTGTGCACTAGTTCTGCTTTTCTGGTGCTGAAGCTCCCTTGAAAGCTTTGTAAATTAATGAGTTCCTCCTTTCAGGCTGATGCACAGGTCACACCTGTACACTCCCATCAACAGACCAAGTAGAACTGCCTAAAGGAATCAAAATCCAGAACAGGTACATGGCAAATTACCTGCACCTTTCTATTACCCAACCTTCTTCCAGGAGCAGAAGCTTCATCTTTATGCAGTTCCTCTTATCACTTACTTCACAACATTGTCTGAGCCAATCAAACACTCAGGCTTCACTCTGCCAAGACCATCAACATACCACAATCTTTTTAGCAATGCTTTCAAGTTTCAGAGCATGGAACACCACCAAGTCACAGAGTTATTTAAGGCATATCAGGTCACGCTTACCACATGTCACTGACTTGCACGTACAGAAAACGAACCATTAGCACCCACGTGGGTGCCTGCAGGCACATGTCTGCTTGGCTGTGCACATGTCTGCCTATTTGATTTCTCCAGTCAGCCATGCTCTACAAGATGCCTTACATCCTCAGGTTGCATGTTTGACTGCACACGAAATGCTTCCCCACAGAACACCCAAGAACCTAAGGTTTTTATTTGGTTTCAAAAGGAAGCAAGCTTGTTCCTGTCATGTTTGCTCTATGCTAAGCTTAAAAAAAAAAAATAAAATCATCAAACCAAGGACTGTTACTGACTCAGATTTTTTTTTTTCCTTCTCATCTGTGGAGGTGACAGGAGTGGGTTCAGTTCTGACTCTTGTGGAGACTGGTGGTGATGCCACAAGCACACAAGAACGATAGGCAGGGATCCTCCTCTGCCTTATACACCATGACGGGATGCATCGGTTTTCTTGGGTGGTGAATGGCTGAGAGCAGTCCTGAGGAAAAGGACCTTGGAGTCTGGGTTGATGAAAAGATCAACATGAGCCTGTAGTGTGCACATGCAGCCCAGACAGCAACCGAGTCCTAGGTTGCATCAAGAGAAGCGTGGCCAGTAGGGCAAGGGAGGGGATTCTGCCACTTTACTCTGCTCTCCTCAGACCCCACCTGGAGTCCTGTGTGCAGTTCTGGAGCACCCAGCACAGGAAGGACATGGAAGTGTTGGAGTGGGTCCAGAGGAGGCCACAAAGATGATCAGAGGGCTGCAGCAGCTCTGCTGTGAGGACAGGTTGAGAGAGTTGGGGCTCTGCAGCCTGGAGAAGAGAAGGTTTTGAGGGGACCTGATAGTAGCCTTCCAGTATCTGAAGGGGGCCTACAGGAAAGGTGGGGAAGGATTATTTACAAGGTCCTGCAATGACAGGACAAGGGGNGCTGGGGGTTGGAACTAGATGATCCTTGAGGTCCCTTCCAACCTTACCATTCTATGATTCTTTGGATCTACTGGAAGGTAGGTATCATCTCAGCCTCAAGAATGTGTTCCTCACTGACCTTCCTGCTGTAGCAATCAGTAGGTACACACCTACTCAGGGATGTTTAAACAAAAGAGTATCAAGATTATGAAACTCATTTCACATAGGAGAAAACTGTGGTGAAGCAATTTTTACAGTAACTGAAATTTTGGGTTGTTTTGGTTTGAAGTATCTTAAACACTCTGGGACTTCTGGTTTTGTTTGCTTTGAATTTAAATAGATTATTTTTTGCAGGCTATTTAGTATCACAAGCAGAACATGTTTATTACATTTTAAAAGTTTCAAATAACTACAGTGGGAAACTTTGTTCCAGGTCAGGAATTTGACTTGGTTTGAGAAAAGAATAAGCTGCAGCCACTACTGGAAGTGGCAAGAAGATGTCATAGATGTGTCACTTACTTGGACAGATTAGTCAAAGTTATGTATCTGGGTAGTGAGAACTGGAGAGGAAAAAAAAAAGTCTTACAGTTTTCTTTTGTGTAACTGCAAAACAAGGCACTAGATGAAAAGTGCTCCACCTGAACTCCTAAATCACCATAAACAAATCAATATTATCAATATTACTTACTACAGCTAACAGTTCCTCCAAAATCAGCCTTGTATGCAAACCTGGATTTGCTTCTCTTCTGTAGCCTGTTCAAGCATCTTTAACTACAAACTGAGAACCACCCCCCCACACCCTGAAGTGCTGACCTTTGAATGTTTAAGTTTCTGTTGAGAACAGCAGTACCTATAGCAGGAGCCCAACCCTCAAGACATTTAAGGTGAGGCTTGACAGGGCTCTGGGCAACCTGGTCTAGTTGAGGACACCCCTGCTGACTGCAGAGGGGCTTAAAATGGATGACTTTTGAAGGCCCCTTCCTACCCAGACCATTCTGTGATCTGAAGGCACACTCACATGAACTGAATGAACAATTCACCTGATAAATGAGAGAAACTCATCCTCATAACGTGAAGATTCCATAAGTCAACATAAAGTTAAACTTTTCACCAGGGGTTGATACACAACTTCTGCCTCCCTGTGGTGCAGGGATATGATTCAGTTCTGTCAACAGGCACAGCAGGATGTGCTGTGAAGGCATAGCAAATGGGACCTGATGGTAACAGCTCCTTCTCATAAGGTATGTTCTACCTCTGACAGTGATACTTGTACAAACAGAGCTATGCAAGCTTCAGTCTTTGCACCAGAGCTGCTTCCACCACGAAGGGGCCAAGAACAACACAGATGGTAGCAGCCCACAGTGTGGTGAGTCCTTTTATTCCTGAACTAGTTGGGAACACAGGGAGCTGCTCCCTTGAATCTCCTTTTGACAGCCAGATGGGAAGAAAGCTCCAAGTCAGTGTTTTAGTTTTGTTTTCTCTGCACATACCCCCAGCAGCCTGAGTCTTAAGAGAATGAAGCACATCATTTTGTCTTTGGCTGGAAGGCTCAATGACAGCATTTAGAGAAGGAGAGAGATTTAAGTGGAGCATATTACAAAATAAAGTATCATAAGTAGAATGTTAGACTAATAAGAAACCTCTTGGGCTCTTTAAATTCGTGCATTTTATTTCTGACTCAACAGAAAATCATAGCCTTGCCTTATGATTTAAAGCTTTAGCACAGTAAAGATGAGAGTTTGGTGCTGAAAGGTTCATACATTTGATAAGCTAAGCAACAGAGCTGACCTGGAATGTTTTACTGGAATGGGCTGCCCAGGGAGGTGGTGGAGTCAGCGTCCCTGGAGGTGTTCAAGGCACGTTTGGACGTGGCACTTGGTGCCATGGTCTGGTCTTGAGGTCTGTGGTAATGGGTTGGACTTGATGATCTTTGAGGTCTCTTCCAACCTTGGTGATACTGTGATACTGTCATGTTCACAACCATTTTCAACAACAGAAGGCACTGAGCAGTAAATGCTATTAACTGACCTTGGTACAAACTCTCAATAATTAGAAGTTGCCCCTCTCAGGACTAGCATTTTCTGCTTGCTATTTTAAGCTACCCAAAACCATAACAAACTCCCAAAGGCCTGGTGTGGAGCAGTGTCTACTGGATGAAGTTGAAGATCCAGGCTCCACTTTACGCATGCTACAAAAGGTGCATTAAGGCCTGTGTGAAAAGTAACAAAAAGCATATGCAGTCAACAGCTCAGCTTGCACTTTTAATTCATAAATATCTTGCAACTGCCATTCCAGAATCCCCAAACAGTTCATAAATGTAAAATTACAAAGCAATGCTAACAGCTCTCTGCACATCATACATATTTATAAGCACACAAAGACACTGCAGGATGAGTTTGAAAATGGAAAAACCAATGAAGGTTTGGGTTTTTTTCCCTCCCCTCTCCCCTCACAAAGTAAAACAGAGCATCAATACAAACTGGTGTATACTCAGGGCTTTTCTGAGAATGTAGAGGTAATAGTGAGCCACAGTGATTTGTGCAGACACCAAGCTGCATTCTGCACAGGAGTCTGCACACACAGAAAGCTTTACTTTGTTCGAGATCATACTGAGCCAACAGGCAGAAAAATGTACTCAGCCCAAGTCCTGGTTGAAAACAACGAAGCTCATTGATTGCAGTCTGACAGATAACACATAGCAGAACTCCACCTCCTGCAATGATGTACTGAAAATCATTAAGCTTGTAACAAAACTAATGCAATAGCAGCAAAATTGCACTTTAAACTCCCAAGTTCAGGGCTGCTCCAAAAGCCCAGGCTGTCTGGTCAGCCTTCCCTTAGGCTTGCCATGTCTGCATGGTCAGAATGGCACAGGGAGACAGAGCTCTGCTTCCACTCACGGGCACAAAGCAACAGACAGAGGCTCCCCTTTCCTCAATACTGCTGGGGCTTGAACCCAGGGTGTCAGGGAAGAGAACTGCCTTCCTTGCTCTCCTGGAATATACTCCATTGTTTGCTGACAAACACAGAGGGTGGACACACTCCAAACATATTATTATAAAGCCCAGGGCAGCAAAGCATTTGTGTGCCTCTAACAACCACAAAAAGTCATCCTCAGTGCAAGATGCAACACTTGGAGTTAAGTCTCCAGCCATACTGGCTGATAGAAAACACAGCTATGCAAGATAGACCAAAGCATTGCCTTTTGGTGTAATGAAAGAGGGCAGGGATGCCACCCAGAGAGACCTGGACAGGCTGCAGAGCTGTGCCCAGGCCAACCTCACGAAATTCAACAAGGTGAAGTGTAAGGTCCTGCACTTGGGTAGGCACAATCCCAAGCACAACTCCAGGTTGGGTAGGGACTGGTTGAGAGCAGCCCTAAGGAAAAGGACTGAGGGTCTGGGTTGATGAAAAGCTCAATCTGAGGCTGCAGTGTGAGTGTAGCCCAGACAGCAACTGTGTGCTGGGCTGCAGCAAGAGCAGTGTGGGCAGCAGGGCAAGGGAGGAGATTCTGCCCCTTTGCTCTGCTCTCCTCAGACCCCATCTGGAGTATTGTGTGCAGTTCTGGAGCACCCAGCACAGGAAGGACATGGAAGTGTTGGAGCGGGTCCAAGGGAGGCCACAAAGATGCTGAGAGGGCTGCAGCAGCTCTGCTATGAGGACAGACTGAGAAAGTTGGGGCTGTGCAGCCTGGAGAGGAGAAGGCTTCCAGGAGACCTTAGAGTAGCCTTCCAGGATCTGAAGTGGGCTACAGGAAGGCTGGGGAGGGACTATTGACAAGGGCTTGCAATGACAGGACATGGGGCAATGGGTTTGAACTGGCAGAGGGAAAACTGAAACTGGATGTTAGGAGGAAGTTGTTTGCAGTGAGGGTGGTGAGACACTGGCACAGGTTGCCCAGGGAGGTTGTGGTTGCTCCCTCCCTGGAGGTGTTCAAGGTCAGGTTGGAGGAGGCCTTGAGTGAGCTGTGCTAGTGGGAGGTGTCCCTGCCTAAGGCAGGGGGTTGGAACTGGATGATCCTTGAAGTCCCTTACAACTTTACCACTTTAAGATTCTATGGCTTCAGAGTTGTTTCCACCTCATTTTAACCATAATTAATAGTCTATATATAAAGTTGCTTGAGTGAAGTGCCCACTCTGACCTAGTGTCCACATTTCAGTGGTGGGAAATTTAATTCCTATTTGGTTTTGTAGCATAGAGAGCAAGTGTGGATAGAAAATGATAACTAAGCATTTTGAATTAGTTGCTATTATGTCTCTGACACTTAAACTCCTCAGTTCTCTATCAAAAACTAAACAAACATAGCTGCTTCAAAGTCCTTCCTTTTCTCTAACTTTAGAAAAAGCATGTAGGAAAGTAAAACATTTACAAACACTTCACAACCTACACATTTCTCAGTGTATCACTGTGCACAGTATGCTGCAGCACTGACCATGTTTTGGTTTAAAAGCAGACTAAGAACAACAGATTTCAAAAGTACTGGGTCATGCCACACATCTAAATCTCTGCAGGTTGAGTTGAGGTTGTTCAGATTGAACAAGAGAAGGCTCCAGGAGAAGACCTTCTTGATGCCTTTCAGTACTAAATGAAGCAGATCAGAAAGCTGTGGACAAACATTTGAGTAGGGCCTACTGTGACAGTACAAGGGGTGATGGTTAGAAACCAAAAGAAGGAGATTTAGACTGGAGAGAAGACAGATATTCTGTGGTGAGAACCTGTCCCAAGTTGCCCTGAGGAGTGAGGCAGATCCCCCATCCCTGGAACCATTCCAGGTCAGGTTGGTTTGGACTCTGAGCAACCTGTTCTAGTTGCAGATGTCCCTGATGCCTGCACAGAGGATGGACTAGAGGAACTTAAAGTCCTTTCCACTCCAAAAACATTCTATGATTCTGAGTTGCCACCAAATTTACCTTCCTCTAAACAAAAATGCTATGCACTGTGAATGCAGGTTAAAGAGTTAGGGAGCACACTTAAAGCAGTTTCAGAGACAAGTTATTTGCTGGGATTCCCAACAAGAGTTCACAGCAGACTACACAAGTGAATCACTGCTCTGAAAGGACGACACAGGAACCTGTGAATCACTTTGATGGGAGCACCTTCAAGTAGTGCTTTTGCTATCTCCACAGTTCAGCCAGGTTGCTCCTCTAAGCAGAGCATGTTAGTACAGAGCAGTTTTGTTCCCTGACTGCTTTAACAAGCCATGCATGACTGGTGAGGCACTAGGTGCACCCAGTTTATTTCCCAAGACATTTTATAGTGGGTGGTTTGAGTAGACAGATTTGCAGCAGGGCAATGAGCATCACCTACAACACATTCTAGGTCTTGAAATCGTGTGTGTGGTACCCCAGAATTTGCTGTCATCCTTGAAGGACTTCAACTCCAGGTTCAATGGGATCCAAACACACAGGGCTCACTCAAACGGAACTCCATCAGCTTGAACAGAACTCAGTTCACACCAAGTTTATGCTCACACAAACCTGCTGGAGGACTGAGACACAGAGGAACTGGCCTGCCAGTATCTGAGGGGGGCTACAAGAAAGCTGAGGAAGGACTTCTTAGGGTGTCAGATAGTGATAGGACCAGGAGGAAAGGAGCAAAACTAGAAGTGGGTAAATTCAGATTGGATAATCAAAAGAAGTTTTTCATCATAAGGGTGGTGAGACACTGGAACAGGTTGCCCAGGGAGGTGGTGGAAGCCTCATCCCTGGAAGTCAAGGCCAGGCTCTGAGCAACCTGATCTAGCATGAAGTGTCCATGCAGAGGGACTGAGAACTGGACAATCCCTGGGGTCCCTTCCAATCTTGACAATTCTATGATTGTAACTGCAGTATTTGATAGAAAATAACACATTCTGCATACAGTACATTTAATCTGTTGCTACTTCTCCCTAATGAAGTTATCCTCCACTGTACTAATCTCCTGATCCTCTATCACCCAGCAAACCTGGGAATGGGTACTGAATAAAAACTGGGATTAAGTTCCAGCCCTTTGACTCTCACAGAACAGAGTCTCTGTCAAACAGTCTGCTCACTTGACTGTGGGTTTTGGTCATTTGGGTTTTTTTCAAATGAAGGATTGGTCACAGAAAAAGCAGCAGTGAAAAACAGTTGCTTCCAAATATGCAACAGCTAAAACCACACATTTAGAGACCACGATCTCTGAACAGCTCTCTTGGGCCTTCAGTCTGTCAATGACCTGAGCTTTTGCAGGATCTGCAGCTAGATGGAGGAAATAAGGCATTAAAATGAGTATCAAACCATTATTAATTCATTTGCATTGACTATAAAACCAAAAGGAGCTGTTGTGACATTCAGAGGACTGCACAGCACAGTTTTGGTGCAATCAGTATGAAGTACACTGGAAACCTTTAACAGTTTTCCACACTGGAATGGTTTTCTAGGCTGTGTACAAACAGTAGGACAAAGTGGGACAGGGATGTGCTGATACCATTGCTTTCTTGCTGTTTAACTCTTTGTTGCAGGACCTTCCCCCTACAAATGGTAAAACTTGTGACAATCTTTCTCTACAGAAGATAAACCTCACAGCAGTATTTTGAGGGTCAGCCAAAACCTGTTCTTCACACTACCACCTGTTCTTCTGCTTCAGAAATGCAGCATCTAGTTTCACCTGTCAAGTCATGAAGATGTTTTTCTGGAAGAGCTTTCCCACATTACCACCTTGTCCTACACAATTCCAGGCAAGGGAAGTGGACTGTAGAAACTCCATAATTACAAAGTACCTATTGCCCAGCCCCAGTGAGAATAACCAACATGGGACATGCATTCCATGGTGTTTCAAGTCTGCAAGTGTGCAGTCCTGAAGTTTCTCCAGTGGTTCAACTCCCTGCCCAAAACACGTTCCAGTCCCACAAACCTTAACTCAACTGACTGCAACCAGCAGGGAGTTCAGGATGGTTCTGATGAGGAGTAGCTTCTTGGTAGTCATAGTCATCATCCCTGGAGGTATTCAGAGGATATTTAGAGGAGTTTAGGGACATGCTCTAACAGTTGTATGCAAGGACACAGTGGGTTATGGTTGGACTCTAAAGGTCTTTGCCAACCAGGCAATTCTACAATGCCATGATCACATCAAAGTGTTATAGAGGCACTGGGACAAGGATTGAATCACTTCTCTTTCCAGCTGGCAAGTCAGAAAGTTTTTCTTCTTTCCCTTTTCCCTGTTTTTCTTTTGTTTGGGGCTTTAGCTATCCCATTCTCCTCCCCTTCTTGCCATCAGCAAGAAACACTACTCATCTTTCTCACATGTAAGCATCTTCTAACATCCTCTGTGACAATATTACACCAGCTAGGAAAGGAACAAACACCAAAACAGTGCTTGTTGCAAGAACACTGTGGAAATTCTGAATATACTATGGTTCAACCCCTTCCCACAAACCATTCAGAAGCAAAGGAACAAAACATAGCCTAATAGCAGCCTTCCAACACCTGAGGGGGACTACAAGACAACTGTGGAAAGACTGTTTCCAAAGGCCTGCAGTGATAGCATGACAGGCAATGGTTTGAAATTAGAGGAGATTTAGGTTGGACTTTTAGAACAAGTTCTGTACCATGAGGGTGGTAGAATACTGGAACAGGCTGCCCAGGGAGGCAGTTGAGGCCCCATCCTTGGTGACAATCAAGTTGAGGCTTGGCAAGGTTCTGGGCAACCCAATCTAATGGAGGATGTCCCTAGTGACGGCAGGGGGCTTGGACTGGATGTCCTTTGGAGGTCTCTTCCAACCCTAACCAGTCCATGATTCTATGAAGGGATAGGTCAAACTCCATGCACTGCAAAGTCTCAAGCACAGGTTTATAAAGACTTGTGTTCATCACGTACCTCCCATCACCATTCCTGTAACACACCTCACACTCTTACAGAAGCAGATTGTTTCTCCTCTCGTCCCCCATGTACCTGAACAGACACACTTTGACACAGCAATCTGCTTTGCCTTAGTGTGTGTCACACCACACGGCCCTCAAGGTGCTGATTTGTTTGCTAAAACCTCAGAATGGAGAGAGTAAAGGGGATTGGCAGAGGTGCACTCTTGTGTCATGGCTGGCTAACAGCCATGGAACCTCAAGTGAAAAACACCACTCACACCAAACCAGCAGCAACTTGGGAGGACTTGGAGAAGGAAGAGTAAATTCCCAACTGTCTTAACCCACTTTCATCTGTGATTACCCACTTTGAAATGCTCACTCAAGTCTTTCAAACTATCTTAACAGTGAGAAATGCTCTCAATTGTAACACCACAGTTATGCCTGCCCCATCACAGCTGGTCTGTAGCAATGGCCTCTGCAGGACTGCTCAGGGTCAGGGGCACCACTCTACCAACCTGTTAATCAGGTTGATTTCAACTGCAAAATATGAGGTTAATGAATCCTGCTCCATGTTCTTATGCACTGTGTTCCTGCCTGCTCAGCAAAACCAGTATTAGCCTATTGCAGATTGTTCTTTTATAAGCAAAGGCCCACAAGGTGACAGAAAAGCTGTACTGCCAGGGTTTTTTTTTCACCTCACTCTGCAGACCTTTAAGCACACCATAGAAGTTCCACCAAAGGCAGCTCAGCGCAGACTGCACATTAGTTGTCTGCTCTTATGAGTGCTTGCTGCAATAGCTATAAACCCATGGCCTGGTTGTTTGGGGTTTTGGGTTTTTTTGGTTTTTTTTTTGTTTAATGCCAGGGATTCCTTTTTTATTAGGTTTCATTCTCAGTTGTCCACTTTGATTTAAGGTACATCTTTCCTCTAGACTGACAAGGCAGCATGAAGCAGGCATATCAAAATTGAAAAGTTATTTACTTGAAAAATGACAGCTTTGAAGATCTCCTTTTTTTCCCCACCCTTTAAATAGAGTCTTTCCAAGTCCAGTGTATGCAGCTCCCCATTGAGTGAAATGACTGCACTCCTCATACAGCTGTTCTGTGTTACTCTGTGATCCTTCTGGCAGCTCAGGCAATTTAGAAAGGTTGCAGAAGAGTTAAGGTAGAGTGCTTTTCCCTCAGAAACAGTGATGGTTCACAAAGAACAGCATAGAGAAAGAGGTGTGCATGAAGATCCCTGCAGGAGTTGTTCATGCAGTATGGGACTCCTCCTTCATAACACCTTTGGGAGAACAATCTGCTGTGGTCTGGCTGGAGCAGCAACAAAGCCTCTCTCCCCCAACAGGATGGTCATACAGTTCTCTCTTCTTCCTCATATGTTCTCAGACCCTACTGAAAAACCTTCTGGTCCACTCCCAACACTTACTAACCACAGAACGTTAGGGGTTGGAAGGGACTTTAAAAAGATCACCTAGTCCAACCCCTTGGCCAGAGCAGGATCATCTACACCAGATCACACAGGAATACATCCAGACAGGTTTAGAATATCTCCAGAGAGGGAGACTCCACAACTCTCCTGGGCAACCTGTTTCAGTGCTGTCACTCTCTCAGTGAAAAAAATTCCTCCTCTTGTTTAAATGAAACTTCCTATGCCTCAGTTTCCACCCATTGCCCCTTGTCCTGTCTTTAGGCATCACCCAGCAGAGCCTGGCTCCAGCCTCCTGGCACTCACCTTTACATATTTATTAACATTGCTGAGGTCACCTCTCAGTCTCCTCTTCTCCAAGCAGCACAGCCCCAGCTCCCTCAGGCTCTCCTCACAAGAGAGATGTTCCATTCCCTTCAGCATCTTTGTGGTTCTGCTCTGGACTCTCTCAAGCTGTTCTGTGTCCCACCTGAACTGGGAGGCCCAGAACTGGACACAGTACTCCAGATCTGTCCTGGTGAGGCCACAACAGTAATAGCCGATACAGCAAAATTAAAACTCAAGGATGAGGGAACTCAGGCTCCTGGTGAGGAATTCTCATTCCTGAAGTCTAAGAGTGAGTTTTTTTGAGGAACAGTAAACTAAAGACTCTTGTTACAGAAGGAGCCAATAACCTGTGATAATCCCCACTAAATGCCATGGTAAATAAGGTATAAAATCAGTTACAGAGTAAGTCAGATTGGAGGAGACATTGGCAAACCATCAGTCTGACTTCCTACTCAAAGCACAGTGAACATCAAAATGATAGGCAGCTTTGAAATGTGAACAGATCCCTTTCTTCTGCTCCTCCCAGTACACATCTCTTAATTCACAACTATTACTGAGCAACTCAGCTGCCTCGCTTCACACAGATGTGCAGCGGGACCTCGACTGCCTGCACAAAGGGGCAGAGTCCAAGGGGATGGAGCTCAACAAATCCAAGTGCCAGGTGCTGCACTTTGGCCACAACAACCCCATGCTGAGCTACAGCCTGGGGTCAGAGTGGCTGGAGAGCAGCCAAACAGAAAGGGATCTGGGGGTACTGATTGACACCCACCTGAACATGAGCCAGCAGTGTGCCCAGGTGGTCAAGAAGGCAAATGGCATCCTGGCCTGCAGCAGCAAGAGTGTGGCCAGCAGGAGCAGGGAGCTCATTCTCCCCCTGGACTCTCCACTGGTTAAGTTACACCTTGAGACCTGTGTTCAGTTCTGGGTCCCTCAATTTAAGGACACTGAGGTGCTTGAGTGTGTCCAGAGAAGGGCAACGAGGCTGGGGAGAGGCCTCCAGCACAGCCCTATGGAGAGAGGCTGAGGGGAGACCTTCTTGCTGTCTACAGCTACCTGAAGGGTGCTTGTAGCCAGGAGGAGGTTGCTTTCTTCTCTCAGGCAAGCAGCACCAGAACAAGAGGACACAGTCTCAAGCTGTGCCAGGGGAAGTTTAGGTTGGAGGTGAGGAGAACGTTCTTGACTGAGAGAGTCATTGCCTGCTGGAATGGGCTGCCCAGGGAGGTGGTGGAGTCACCATCCCTGGAGGTGTTCAAGACGGGTTTGGACGTGGCACTTGGTGCCATGGTCTGGTCTTGAGGTCTGTGGTAATGGGTTGGACTTGATTATCCTTGAGGTCTCTTCCAACCCTGGTGATACTGTGATATATAATTTTCTTCTTCAAGCATGGAAATCTGGGTGGAAACTCCCCATGACACAAGGAAACACAAGCTCAACAAATGTTTCTCGTGGTCTTGCAGACAGGAGAGGTGTCTCAAAACTCTCCTCATTCTTTGATGTCGGAGTGTTTGCCAGGTTCGCTCTGTTCCCATTCGCATCAGAGCCAGAGCTTTTTTATTTTTGTTTTAGAGTTGAAATTGACTGCATGAAGTTTTGACAGCATTGTGTGTCTTCCAAAGCTTTCCAGCACAATCAAGAAAAAAAAACCCAACACGACTGCAAAATGGAAAGAAGTATTATTTCATGACTCACGAAGGGGTGATTTGTATGCACATCTGCACAGTGGTTTGGTTAACTCATCAACATTTTATGCCCAAACTAAACTCTTAGGACTCTGACCTTCTGCTCTCCAAAAACTAGGGAGCATTCTCCCATCATTTTTGACAGTTCTCCCTTCAAAACTGAAAGAAGAGTTGCCTGGCAAACAATGCAAGCTGAGGATGATAAAAATTGAATCTGTATCTTGCTACTAGAAAACAGGTTTGGTGCTTACCGTGCTGCTGAGTTAACCATGCAAAAGGCAGTTAGCAACTGAACAATGTCCTCTTGGAAAACATCCTGAATCCCAAAGCAAGCTCACAATGTTCATCCTGGAACCTTGTCAAGAGATTTCACATGGACAGGTCCTCCATGATCAGTGACTGAGAACTTTCCCAGTCATCACAGGAGTGCAAAAGGTGCTGGGTCAGATCCATTGAAGTCTGCCCTACCTGGCTGGTGTACATCTGTTAAATATGCACTATCAAAATCTGGAAATGCAAAGGAGTCTTGCCACATGAATGAAAGCCTTAGGAAGACAGAGAGATAAGAAGCCTCTCCAGGAAACATGGAAATTAACTGATAGTGAGCAAAGCATCAGGCATCTCATCACGAACTCAGAGACTCCCTCCCCTTCGTTCCTTTCAGCATAACTTAACAATACACTCAGCAATTAAAAAAACCCAATCATTACACAGCTCACACAAGCATAAGGTATGTATTCCAGACAGCTAACTCTGCTTTCAGATAGGTACCAATAAAGCTTCAGCATATTGGGCTGGAAAGTATCTAAAAGTTATTCCCACAAGTTTAAACCCAGTTTTCAGTGAAGATTCTGTTTCTAGTTAAGGTCACCTCATCAGCACAGCAGCTGATCTTTCAGGCAACAAGAAGTCATCTGACATCAGTAGGAATGGATGTCTTGGTGGAGCTCTTGATTGGAGACAATCATTTTTGAGTAGCCAGCTCATCTTTCACATGGCCAGAGCGCCAGGAAGTAAAGCAAACAAGATTCAAGTCCTTGGGAAAAAATTACTTCTGCAAGAAGCTTTCTACAAAAGTAACTACCACAAGTTTGGAAGAGGGTCAAGCTGAAATGGAAGCTCTGCAAATAATTATCTTCCTGGCCACACAGAGCTGGAGTTCCTGCAACTGTCAGCACAGAGCACACACCTGAAGCTGCCCTGGCAGGCAGGATGGACTAGATCTCCAGAGCTCACTTTCACCCCATACCCTTCTGTGACTACCATCTCCCAGTTTACACACATTTGTTGGCATGACACAGTCATGTGCAAATGCAGATGTCGTGGAAATGGCTCCTCCACACCAACAAGCTCCAGTGAGGAAGAGGTAAGTATGAATATTTACAGTGCTTCTTATAGTGGCAACTGTCAGATCTGGTCTGGCAAGCCCAAGTTTTAACACCATAGCAAATTTTGCCTTCAGCAAAAACTTACCCTTCCTGACCTACAGCTAGGAAAGCTTTTCCATTATTACATGAAGGGTATGGAGGCTTTGCAAGAAGAATAGGCAAAAAAGGGTGAGATTTTTGTTTGGACCTCCCTCTATTCTTTCCCTTGTCTGTGAGCAGCTGCTGCACACAAACCAGGGTCTAGGTTCCACCAGAGACACGCGACAGGAGGTTAGAGTATTGCCAACAGTGAAAGGGTAATGAGGACAGCTACTTGGACATGTTCTGATCCCCTCCACACACCTTCACATCTTAAGTTAGCTTAGTCACAAGGATCACGTGGGCCAGAAGAACATATTTCTGCCTTACACCTCCAGACTGCAGACAACTGGAGGTAAAAATCAAGACTACTACTTACCGCAGCAAAGCCTGAAGGACAGTTCAGTGTCCAGCATATTAAGCCACAGGCAACAAAGAACCCATCAAGGCCTGGCTATGCACTGTGGTCAGCAGAAGCACAATGACATTTAGGAAAGCCAGCACAGGGAAGTCCCTCCTGCTGTGCAGCCATCATTTACTTGCAGGTAATTGCCTGTCCAGCTGGTTACTGCAAGGACACGTGGATGTCCCATGGCGCTGTGATGACAAGCACAATAACGTGTTTGCTTTGCCTGTTGCCTTTTGATAGACACAGCCTCACTGCACACAGGAGCTGTACCCTCTGGAAAGGTTTTCTTTTGCCAGGGCTGCTGGCCAGCCCATTATAGGCTCAGCTCTGTTTCTAGGAATTCTAGTTTCCCTTGCAAGCCAGGAACACAGGTGCTCCATGACAGAGAAACAAGCAGCATCCAGCAGCAGCAAGTCTCAGCAGTCAGCTGCAACCTAGGTTTCCCCACACAGTGCTTTTGAGTTCTTGTCCCTAATGTGGACTTCAGCCATGTCTTCAGGGAAGGCAGTAAGCTCTTGCATCATTTGAGAGTGCTACAAACCCACAGGGGTCTGAGTCTTGGCATAAGCAGCCACCTTTCCCATGATTTTGAAGAGATGGAGGATGTAAGAGCATTGGACCAGGCTCCCTGGAGAGGCTGTGGAGCCTTCTTCTCTGTAGCATTCAAAACCTGCCTAAATATGTTCCTGTGTGTCCTCCAGGTAATCCTCCTATAGCAGGAGGGTTGGACCAGTTGATCTTCAGAAGTCTCTCCCACCCTCACCATGCTGAGATTCTATGTGAAATGGGAACTGACTGACAACTTCCAGGTGCATGCTGCCTGGGGAGGATGCAGCAGTGCTGCCATCTCATGACTGTTTCCTGACCCACATAAAACATGACAGCTCCACCTCACTCCAACACCAGCAACTGCTTCATCACAGCTACTGGCACAATTTTACCCTTCTGGCCACATGAAGCAAGAAGCAGCTTGACAGGCAGAGATATCAGCTATAGCTCCTTCCCCATGTGAGGGTTCTAGTTTAAGATGACTGAAAGCTTTTTTCCTCTGGGAAAAAAACCAAACAACTAAGTAATGAATGGCTAGTGAGTCCCTGCAGAGATCTACACTGGATCCCTTCCTACTCACCATGCTTTGAGAGTGCCAATAATCCACAATGCTAAGCAAAGTAACCACCAGGGAAAGGGCTCTGAAAAGCTCACCAATTTTTCACAAATCAAATGTGTTTCATAGTGGTACCTCACTTCAAGGAATAATACACAATAATTGACTACACTAATAAAACAGGGTTTTTTTTTGCTTTCCCATCTATCTGCCACTACACAAATGTAGAAGTCAGACCTATGTATTTATTATATTATTTATTTTTAAACAATTACCCTTTCTTTTTCTCTATATAGAAACAAATGTAATTACTTCAACTAGAGAAAGCAGAATTGCTTCTGCAGCAGAGTCAAAACACGCATCAACACTCATTTTCTGTAATTATTTCCCAGCAGCTCTGTCTGGCATCTTTCTCAAATGAAAGGAGTTTTCAAAAGGCCTTTGGCTACTTAATGAGCAGCAGAGAATTATAGGCACAATCAAAGTAAAAAAAATAAAGGGGGGGGGGGGG
>VWZE01023700.1:103996-120455 GCA_013396675.1 Eubucco bourcierii
AGTCTCTCTCTCTCTCTGGGGGCACAGTGTCTGGGGTGGTCTAGCTTCTGGCTCCTTTTTGCCAATTAATCTTCACTGACCACTTTCTTTCTAACCACCCTGGCTGATCCTCCAAGTTCATCTTGTATGTAAGGTAGACCTTGGGGTAAGGTATAGGGGTGGGGAGAAGGTGGAAGGGTGGTTGGGAGCCCCTCCTGGGGTCTCTGATTTCTGGGAGGGGAGTTGTGTTTCTGTATTATCTTAAACTTGTCTATGTCTGTAACTATTCCTGTCTCTTGTGTATATCTCTGCTTGTACATTGTGCTGAGCTGTAAATAGAGCTTCATCACTTAACTTCCAGCTGGCTGAGTTCTAGTTTGGGTCATTTTACAAAGGGGGGGGGGGCGGGGGACGCCCAAAACATCACCGNGGGGCAGGGAACTCCCAAACCATCACAGCAATCCTGCTCTGCAGGGGGACTGGACTGGATGATCCTCTGAGGTCCCTTGCAGCCCCTGACTGTGATTCTACACTCTAAGGAGGAAAGGAAGCTAAGGATGGGAGGAACGAAAAAAAAAGACAGGCAAAAAGAGACAGGCTGCTCTTGACAGATTTCTCTCTTCTCTCATCAGTTTTGAGCCACAATAAAATGTGACACAAGTATGACAAAAGGCTATTCTACTGCCACAAGCTTCCTCAAGACAAGAGACAGAGTCCTGTGTATTCCTATAGCCTCCATCCTCCCACACAAATTCATCACCCTTCTGACACCCAAAGCCTAACAACTCCTGTCATCAGAAGCTACAAATTAAAACCAGCTATTTTAAATTCAAATAAGGTGGCACAGTTATTAAGCTATTTTTATACACTTCTGCACTTCTAAGACAAACTTGGAGACCCCTCACTTCCCAAAAAGGTTCTGTAAAGGTGTGGAGAAGAGTAAACAGCACACCTCAGCTGCTCACAGCATTCCTTTCACAGAGCAAGATGTTAACCCACAGGACTAAGGAGTCAGAACATCTCCAACCTGAAGACAGCCAAGTAACATTAAAGTGCCTTAGCAGTGCACAACTCTAATAAAAGCAAAAGTAGCAGCTTCAGGTTTAAGTAATTGGAAACTCAGTTCATAGCATCGAGAGATCAGCGTCGATTTGGCAAGGGAAAAAATTAAACTTGGGAAGATAAATCTGCAGAATCCTGGACAATTTGTAAAATGGTGTCAAATGGTTTGCCATAAATTTAAGGGCTATTCAGTGCCGTGAACAATGGTGAGATCTCTGATCCAGATACCTAAGCAGAACAGAAGTTTCCATGTTTCAAGAACTGAAGATGAATTTTAACGACTTTAGAGAAAATTGAGAGGGGAAATTGCCTTTCAAATCTTCTTCCACAGCCATTAATGCTTCAAACTGCCACCTTCTATGCAAGAGGAGAGTTCATCTTGGGATGGCAGGACCCGCACCTAGGAATTCGGGCGACAACCCGCACCTAGGAATTTGGGCGACAACCCGCACCGTGTTTTAAGTGGGATAGTTACTGCTTGAAAACCACATCTATCATAGATTTTGTTTATTTCTTTATTTTTAGAACCTAATACTTCACTCAAACTCCTTCCCCTGCCATGTGCAGGGATTGAAAGAAAGCTACTCAGTTTTCTAGTTAGGCTTGAAATTCTGTTTAGTATTTGGTGTGAGTAAGGGCCACAGCCTGCTGACCCTGTAATGAGCTATATCCAAAAAGCAAAAAAAAAACCCTACTCTGATCTCAATAAAGCAGAAAACAAAGGACTAAAAGTCTCACTGAATAGGCTACAAGCCAAAAAGAAATCAAAGTGAAACAGCAATAGAATCACCACTGCCAGACCCCAGGACTAAAGGACTGGGACAGTTATTTGAGTGTGTATTTCCTTTTTAGAGAGGTTCCCCTCTCTCCCTGCCTGCAGAGCTTTTCCTTGGGTCACTGAACCACTCATGTCCCTAAGCCCTTCTGGAAGGAACCTCCCCAGTCACAGCAAGTTGCAATGAGGTGCTAAGCCCCAGCCAGTCCTGCCCCCAACTCACATCTTGTGGTTCTGTACCCAGCGTCCATCTCAGTCACGATCTGCTCCTCAACCAAGGGTCCACATCACCATCTCTCATCTGCCAATGTGACCCAGCAATTGCTGATTAATACAGTAAGGCTTCCTGCATCTGCCTCACCAGGGCATTCCAATAACAAACTAGTCCCCTTAGGAAGATTTACCAAACTGCAATACCATCTATCATGAGTTTCTACAGTCAGAAGCAGTGACAAGTGTGTCCCAGAGTGCCAAGTGTTAGTTATATCGCACACCGAAGCCAACATCTTCTTACCCTCCCCATTTCCAAATGTGCCATAATATTTACTGCTACCAATATCTTTCCTCATCAGCCCTTTAACTATCTCCTATGGAGTCTAATGAAAATGAAGTATTGTAACATACAGTCAACACTTACACACTATTGATAGATACCTGCAGATGTTAGGGTGAAAATAGCTCCTCAGCACTGCTTAAGCACAGAGAACTTCACTACAGTTCTGCATTTTTAAGTTTAACATTTTGACAACAGGAAAGTTTTGTTGCATCTCCTCCTTTTTAATTACTTTGCTAACATTTGAACACCAATGCTTTGAAACAGGCAATCATCAGGAGATTCATCATCTTTCATTTGCTACTTCAGCCTGAGACACACTGAACACAATCACAATCTTCAGAGACCTTTTGCAACCTTGGACAGTGATCTTAGCACAGAGATAGAGACTCATACACTATCTAAACTTATTAAACAGGGATTATGACCCCAAGAGAAGGACAAACAGCTGGAGCAGGACCAGAGAAAAGCCTTGAAGATGATCAGAGGGCTGAATCACCTCCCCTCAGAGTTGTGACTGTTCAGCCTAGAGAAGAGAAGGCTCCAAAGATACTTTATAGCAGTCTTCCAGTACCTGAAGGGGGCTGCAGGAGAGCTAAGGAGGGACTTTTGACACAGGTTTGTAGTGATAGGATGAAAGGGAATGGCTTTCAGCTTGTCAAAAGTAGATTTAGATTGGATATCAAGAAATTCTTTATAGTAAAGCTGGTGAGACACTGTAACAGGTTACCCAGGGAAGTCATGGATGCCCCTTCCCTGAAGGTCTTCAGGGCCAAGTTGGATGAGGGCTTGAGCAACCTGGTCTAGTGTAAGGTGTCCCTGCCCATGGCAGGGGGTTTGGAACTAGAATATTTTTAAGGTCTCTTCCAACTCAAACCATAGATTCCATGAATCTATAAATCTGAGGACAGAGTGAGAAGAAACATCAACCAAGTGAATTGCAGCATTTGGAGGCTGAACTATTCCCAAAGTAACTACAGCAGTGTGCCCAGGTGGCCAAGGTCAACGGCATCCTGGCCTGCATCAGCAGTAGTGTGGCCAGCAGGAGCAGGGAGCTCATTCTCCCCCTGGACTCTCCACTGGTTAAGTCACACCTTGAGTCCTGTGTCCAGCTCTGGGTCCCTCAATTGAAGAAGGACATTGANAGGCTGGAGGTGAGGAGAAAGTTCTTGCCTGAGAGAGTCATTGCCTGCTGGAATGGGCTGCCCAGGGAGGTGGTGGAGTCACCATCCCTGGAGGTGTTCAAGGTAGGTTTGGACGTGGCACTTGGTGCCATGGTCTGGTCTTGAGGGCTGTGGTATCAGGTTGGACTTGATGAGCTTTGAGGTCTCTCCCAACCTTGGTGATACTGTAATACATTGTTTGGGTTTGCACATGCAGAATGACAGAGGCAAAATACAGTCATCAAGTTGCCAATGCAATGACCCAACAATGATCTTACCACATTTTACACCCCTTCTTGTATTTATTAGCATTTTATCAGGACAGAAATCAGGTTCCCACAGCATGAACACACAAGATGGTAGATTCCAGTGACCAGGCATCACTTCTTCCACATAAACACTGCTGAAACAAAATGCCCCCAGCTGACAGTGCTGCAAGGAACATTACATGGTATCAAATAATGAGATCTTCCCCAAAGCAGCTTCCAAGCAGGTGACACTTCTCAGACATTTAATCACCATACATTTTACTCAGAGGTTATTTCCTCCCCTCTCTACAAACACTCAACTTTAAGTTTAGGTCTTCAGGCAATTTAACACACACACACACCACCACCTACCACCCCCACCCCTCCAGTTATGAAATTGTACCAAAAGGAAAGTTACAATGGTCGAAGTTAGTTGAAAATGCCTTGTACACCTCAGCATGCCAGCTCCTTGTGAAGATTAATTCTAACCCAAAGGTCTTACACAGACAACACAATCTGCAGGATGAAAAAACTCTATTCCATAATGGAATCCTCCTAGGACAATACCTAGAATCCGAAGGCAGCAGGACTCTCTTAGCACACCAGTCAAAGCAAACAGGCACCCGAGAGCTGAAAGCTGGTGCAGCACTTAAAGGAAACAGATCTGAGACTGAGGGAGGAGAAGCTGAGCTCTTATTCCCACGAGGATGAAGCAACAGCTCAGCTCTGAAATTCAAATCCCACTTTTCCACTAGAAGAGAGCTAACACAATTTGAAGAAAATGGAGATGATAATGTAAAAGTTGAACAGCAGTCAGCCCAGCTCTGCTATACCCACAGTGAATTCAGCAGCACGGCAGACATCCACCGCTCCTTCCCTTCAAATTCAACAGCAAATATTAATGCTGCAATAGCTTTGTATTAAAAACCAAACCAACCAACCCCTCCCAACCCTGTGAATGATGCCATGTAAATGCTGCCAAGAAGCCATGCTGCTCATGGCAAACCTCCCCTCAGAAACATCTCTGGTGTGGCACATCTTGACACCCATATGTCATCTCAGCAATGTAGGACACGTGAAGATCTACAGATCATGCTGACTGGCTCAGCTCCCAAGGCTCCCACTCTTCAAGCAGACAACACACCACACAGAACAAGGCTCCCTAGATAGTCTAGGATAGTATTTTAGTAAAAACAAAGCTAAAATTATTACAAGCTATACAATTTGGTTGGTGGCTTTGTAAGGAAGCCAAAATGCTCAGAGGAATTGTTTGAGTTGATTATGACCAATAGAAGCCTCAACAGGAGGAAGAGGTCCTGTGTGCTCTACAGGGGCCTCTGGAATAAGCACAAGATCTTCTGCCACCTCCCCTTCAGTACAGCAAAAAGATTAAATGTAGGTAGCGAGGGAATCTGCCTTCTCAGCAGCTGGTTGAGGTTGAGGAACAGCAGTCAGCTTCTCTGCCAAGCACCAAAGTCTGGCTGTGCATCTCACTTTCTGTTGACTCTCTTCAGGTTGGATGAGAGCAAACAAGGAACAGATCCAACGAAGGTGTTTTAGCAACCTGCCCCCTATCCTACTCTCCTTTTTCACAGAAGTAGACACGAACCCACCACACAACTAATGTTAACTCCTACTTTCCTCTGCCAGGTCATCACAGGGAAAGCTGTTGGTTTGGTCACTACAGACAGGTTTTCCATCCTGAGGGGGAACAGAGTGAAAAAAAACTTCTTTGTTGTGAGACTGTCAGAGCCCTGTAGCAAGCTGCACAGAGAGGTTATGAAGCCTCCCCTGGAGAGATTCCAACCTCCACTGGACATAGTGATGCTGGGCAACTTGCTATGAGCATCCCTTCTTTAGTAGGGGTGTTGGACTGGATCATGTCCAGAAGTCCCTTCCAACCCTCACCATGCTGACATGCTGTGATGTAGCAGAGAGAAGGAAGAGTCACAGTAGCCTGAAGTAGGGGATCAGTGCCTGCAGGTCTGCATGGAGAAGTAATGAAGGCTCTGTGCCTGCCACATACTCACAGGATACACAAAAGGAAGATTTAGAAACAAGCACAAAACAGGAAAAAAATTATTAGGAGGAGTCTATTATGTATGGAGCAAGGAGGGAGACTGTGATTTTGACTCAAGACTTTCAAGCTCTTTGGAGCAACAGCACTGTAACTCCCATAAAAAAAGACAGAAGCAAATCAGAAAGGATTTTTAAGGCTATTCCTGATAACACAACCTAGGAATGGTTCAGCTTTGCTGCCCAGAGTACGACCACCTTATTGTTATTTCTGTGCTCTGAATATACAACAAGGCAACCTACAACAGTGTGAAGGGTGCCCAGAGCCTCTCACACTGTCCTCACGCTCTCATTAGGGAACAGATGGAGTGCTGCAGGCCACAATTTGCTATTTCAGTCTGACTCCTTCAAGGAAGATGAATTTAAAGAAAATGCTGAAGGTGATATACCAGCAGTACCTTGTTCCTTAACTGTGGGGACAACCTCAGGTAGGATTTCTTTCACAAAGCCTGAAAGGTGTTTGAGTTTAAAAGCATTCCTATCTGTCACCACATTCAGGTACATGATTAGAGGCGATGCCATTTCACGATTCCTGTGCCAACCTCATGCCCACTGCGGCAGATTGTGTCCTCCCGTGGTGAATGCAGGAGGTTTCTGCATGATGTTTATGAGCCTGCAGCTCAGACAGCAACTTAATCTCCTCCTGCTTTTTGCAAACCTCCAGAGGATAACCTGTTTTTAGAGTTATTTACCTGCAATGGGAAATACGTGGTCAGTAGACAAACACAAGAGTCTAGGTAGGTATGTCTGGGTTAAGAGAGTAATTGTTGCTGAGATTTGCTGGCAGATGAAAAGGCCTAAGCAATGCAATTGGAAGTGGTCAGATGGATAAAAGTGGTGGCACAAAGCAGGATGGTTAGCAGAGGACAGATTATACATCAGGAGTGAAACACACCACTGAGTGCAGAAAAGCTGCTTGGCAGGGACCAAAGGTTACAGATTTTAGTCACAGAGGAGAAACCTTGGATCCAGTGCTCAGAGGCAGCAGGAGCAGCAAACATCATTTGAAGGGAAGAGTTGAATTAGTTGAAGAAGCCTCACACATTAAAAACCTGTTTAGGAATGAGGTCAAGACTGAGGACCTAAAACACATGTATGCATGTCTAGATCTCTGTGCTCTTTACATCCACAACCAGATGTGGTTTAAATGAATAAACCCCTCTCATATGCATTTTAAATCATGGGCCATTCTCAAAACAAAGGCTATGAACCCAGAACTCCCCAGGTGAGCACTTAGTCACAGACTTCAAACACCAGACTGTGGAGGGCAGGGGACAGTTAGCATCAGGTACCAGGGGCAGTTGGGCCATGACCCTCTTTCTGTGCACTATTGACACAGGATGCCAACCACATGGCTGCTAGGTCCTGCTTCTTTGGATCAAGGGAAAAGTAGAGGTGGTTTTTTGGCTTGAAATAGAAACCCACAATTCTAGATCTCAGACGGAACTGCAGGAACCCCAGTCTCTCCCTGGTGGGATGTACAGCATCAGATGGCTATAACATTATTCTTCCTAATACTCACAACAAAGGAAAAGGAAAAACTCAGAACATTCCTGCAATATACACAGCACAGTGCCTCATGCTGCCCTCTGTTTCACTATTTTAAACTGATCTCACAAGTATTGCTGTAGGGACCAACACTGCCAGAGGAGAAATTAGCTGATCATGGACACATCACTGCAATCACTGACAAAATCACAGAACCACAGAACGACCCAGGCTGGAAAAGAGCTCTGAGATCGAGTCCAACTCATCACCTAACATCTTCTAATTAACTAAACCATGGCACTAAGTGCCTCATGCAGCCTCCTTTTTAACATCTCCAGGGACCGTGACTCCATCACCTCCCTGGGCAGCCCATTCCAACACAAATCACTCATGCTGTGAAGAAATTCTTCCAAACATTCAGCCTAAACCTGCCCTGGCACAGCCTGGAGCTGTGTCCTCTTGTTCTGTCACTGGTTGCCTAGGAGAAGAGACCAACTCCCCAAGACAAGAAGCTTAATTATTTGCCAGGTTCTCATTCAGGAGGAAGTTGTTTGCAGTGAGGGTGGTGAGACACTGGCACAGGTTGCCCAGGGAGGTTGTGGCTGCTCTCTCCCTGGAGGTGTTCAAGGCCAGGTTGGATGAGGACTTGAGTGACCTGTACTAGTGGGAGGTGTCCCTGCCTATGGCAGGGGGTTGGAACTGGATGATCCTTGAGGTCCCTTCCAACCTTACCATTCTATGATTCATAATATGAATGAGGAAAGTGAATTTAAAAAGCAAAGCTCACTACCCTTTCTTTAAAATATTGCTGTTTCTGGAGCCTAAGCACCTGGAGGATATTTTAATGAAATCCTGCCCCTCTCTCACTCACCTCACCTCACCCAGTGCTGACCTCATGGTAAAGGACATTTGAGCAGAAAATTCAACCTGCACACACAAATGCCCAGCATGGCCATGCCAACAGCAGGTCTAATAGCCCTCAGTTATTTTTTTAAGACAGGCAGTACACTTCAGAGAGTATGTGGAAATTTTAGTACTAATTTTTAGTACAAATTTAGGTGAGTACTAACTCACCTAAATTTGAGACCCAGGCATATTGAGTTTCTACAACTCCTCCTTCTTTCCCTTAGTCCCATCATTTAGGACAAGTATGGCATCTCATAGCTGTTAACATTCCTGAATCAGGTGCTACATGGAATAAATGCCAGAATGCAATCATGGATGGTGAACCTTTAGACATCCAGCATGAAAAAAACAAACAAACCACCTTGTTTCCCTTCATCAAAATAAAATTAACCAAAAAACATCTACTGTCCCAGACTGCTCATGGCAGAGACTTGACCCTAACAAGCTGAAAAACAAAGCCAACAGTTGAATTCTTCAGAGCTGTATGTGGCAAATGGAAGGTGGTGGTCACAGGATCCGACTGCTGCTGGACTAACATGGTTTAACAACTAACAGGAGAGCTAAAGATAGTTCATTTAATTATTGCTGCTCAGAGGAATGCACAAAGGTGATGAAGTGCAAACGTTTTAGTGCAGCTTGTTCTAACCCATTTCCCTTTCTCAACAGCACTGAAACAACTGAGAAAACACACTCCAGGAAACAGTACATTGCTTGAGATGCACTTACAGAGTATGCTGCTGCAGAACAGTAATGTCCCTCCACTCCTTTCTTTTTAGCCTCTTATATTGTACTGCTAACAATGTGACCTTTGCTTAACACACAGGCAATGCTCTGCCCTCCCCTTTAGCACTTATTTTCAAAGCAGCTCAGCATTTCACTGCCAAGGGACAGCCCTGGGACAGAGCAAAGGCAGGAATAACAAGCTGATCACAGCTGAGCATTCAGCACACAGTACACTGCTACAGCACTTAAACCAGATAGCTTTGCCTTTAGCACCAGGCCACCAGGATCAGGTTTAGAGGTTATTTCTTGGTACAAGCAAGAGCACTTCAATGTAAACATCAAGATACACAATGGGACAAACACAGACAAACTACCTCACATTGAATATTGTGTTCAGTTTTGGTCATCTCAATACAAGAAAGATGTGGAGGTACTGGAGCAAGTGCAGAGGAAGCTGGGGAAGGGTCTAGAGAATAGATTATATGAAGAGCAACTGAAGGAGCTAGGGATGGTTAGTTAGAAAAAGAGGAGGCTGAGGGAAGACCTCATCACTCTCTACAGCTACCTCTGAAACAAGGTTGTGGAGAGGTTGGTGCTGGTCTCTTCTCACAGGAAATTAGTGATTTAACAAGAAGGAATGGCCTCAATCTGAGACTGGATATGTTTAGACTGGATATTAGGAAAATTTCCTCCCAGCAATAAAGGCATTGGAATGTGCTGCCCAGGGAGGCAGGGTAGTCACCAACCCTGGCTGTGTTTAAAAGTCATTTGGATGACTTGGATTTTAATCCAGTTTAGAATGAACCTTGTAGGATAGGGTTGATGGTTGGACTTGGTGATCCTGACTGTGTTTTCCAACCTGGATGTTTCTGTGACCCTAATGAACCAGGTCTGATTACCCAGGAAGGCTGCCACTAACTCAAGAGCCTGGGTCCAGCCCTGCTGCCAGCAGCATCAGGGGTTTGAAGATCCAGTACAAACTCCTGGTGGGCTGCATGGGTTACATGAAGCACCTGTTTGTACAGAGCGTGATTCCAACTCTTTTGCACTGAGATATTTGCTTCTGTGTGAAAATAAGTAAATATTTGCTCTGTTGTGCCAGCTGGATCAGGGAAAAGCTATAAATTGCCCAAGCCTTTTGCAGAGAGTAGAAGGCTGGCAGAAGGTACCTGTCTGGAGTTCACATGCACAACACCAATTGGAAGCAACTACTACTGAAAGCAACTTCAGGACATAAAGAGAAGCACTGCAAACAGACACCAAACTTGCTTCCACCCTGTGGTTTTTATCTCAGGCAATGCAAAGTTCATCTTCAAACTCTGCAGATCACAATTTCTTCAAAAGACTACAGCAGAGAACAGCATCCAAAAGCTGAGTTTTCATAAAGCAGAGGGAAGTTTTAGGAGTGAAAGTAGTATGAACACAGTGCCAAGTGATTTTGAAGAGAAAGGATAAAATACACGTTGGGATGTGATGGGAATCCACGCTTACAATAAACTTAACACTTAGCAGCTCAAGCCCCTTCCACCACCAACAGAAAGGAAACTACAGGAGACAACATGGGAATTTCTAGTCTTGAGGTCTGTGGTGATGGGTTGGACTTGATGATCTTTGAGGTCTCTTCCAACCCTGGTGATACTGTGATACTGTGTAATTTCCATTCACACTAACATGTAACAACTACACCAGGATTTTAATGCATTTCCAGTGCAAGACAGTTCCTCATGTGGGCCCTCTTCTACCTGTGATTGCCAAAACACTTTTCATTCTGCACATGCTGGAAAAAGCCACTACAGCTGTAGACTTGCTTTCAGGCACAGTTTTACCGGTCAGAAGATTCAGAGAGATGACTCTGCCCCTTTACTCTGCTCTTGTGAGAACCCACTGCAAATACAGTGTCCAGTGCTGGTGTGTCACAAGGGAGACACAAAGCTATTGCAGAGAGTGCAGAAGGGGACCACAAAACACCTTTGTCCTGAGGAGAAGCTGAGGGAGCTAGAGTTGTTCAGCCTGGAGAACAGAAGGTTCTGAGGGGACCTTAGAGTTGCCTTCCAATAGATGAAGGGATCCTACAGGAAGGTTGCAGAGGGGCTTTTCATAAGCAGTAGGACAAGGGAGGATGGTTTTAAGAAGAGGGAGTATAGGTTTAGACTGCATCTGAGGAAGAAGTTCTTCAGTATGAGGGTGGTAGGACTGTGGAACATGCTGCTGCAGAGGTTGTGGATGCCTCCTTCCTGGAGATATTCAAGGTCAGTCTGGATGAAGCCTCAAGCAGCTGAGTCTAGCTGAGAGATGTCCCTGCCCAGAGTGGGGAGGAGGTTGGAGTAGCTGATCTCTGAGTCCTTTCCAACCTGGACCATTCTATGATCCCTTTATAGAGGAATGTGTTTATTTTTACATTAATAACATTATAGCAAAGTGATTCATGGAACTGTAAGTGACAAGATTTACTCCTACAGTAAGTTAACCAACAATCCATCTGAGGAGAATGAAACCAACTGGGAAGAACTGGTTTTACACATACACATAGAGTAGTTCATTGATAATATTGCCTTTGGTACAGTACTCCTCCTAAATTTGGCATCCCACCCCCTCTGCCTCACTCCCTCCTCTGGTAAAAGAAGACAACTCAATTCCAACAGCTTATCTTCTGATTAAAAACATTATTAAATACATCTATCACTTGGAGTTTTATCTTCAAAGTGGCAGATTTCCTTGATATACAATCCAATCTTTGAAGCTCACCAAAGATTTTTGTCAAACTTCATTAACTGGTAAATCAACTTCTGGATGTTTGGATCTATTTCTAAGACCTACTTCCCTTCTGTTTCTTTTCCTTCTCTCCTACATGATAGAGAACCTTCCAAAGTGCCACAGGGAAGGAACTGTGATGTTAAGGCTTTCAGATTCTGTTATCTCACGAGTTGTGGTCTTGCTTTAAACCCTCTTCCTGTGGTCCCCACACCAAAATTGGAGCTTAATAATTTGAAGGACTATTGGCAGCCAAAATGAGGATTTGTGGCTCTTGACAGCAATATATTGTAATAACAACTGTCAGTCTGATTTTGATGCACAGGCCTGTTTGCCTCTCCAGCAATATTTGAGTACTTTGATATGGTCACAGTTATGGTCTACTTGAATATTATTTCTGAAGTCACAAAATACATTTTTCCAAAGTCCCAGCTTAAAAAAGAAAAAAAAAAAAAGAAAAAAAATAGTAACAAAAAAAATTTTAAAAGCCTTTTCAGCTTATAAAACTAAAAAAGCAAAAATAAGTTAAATGGAATTGAAAGCACTTATTTCCTCTGTGTGTGTGCCCCCACCATTGCACCTAGCAGAACAATAACTAAAATGGGGACTGAGTTAATAGTCCCCTGGTCATGGTAACCATCTGAATCACTATGAAAAGCCTGGGGAGACAAGAGGTCCTTGTTTCTCCACCTGTGCAATGTCCACTATGATAAGAAGGAAGTCCTGCAGCCCCACTCCCAGGGAGAGTGAGATCTAATTCACTTCTGGTTTTGTTATGGTCACACAAAGTAACACAACCATAGAATCACACAATGGTTTGGGTTGGAAGGGACCTTCAAGGTCACCTAGTTCCAATACCCCTGACACAGAGGCACAAACACTTTGTACTAGACCAGGTTGTTCAAGACCCCATCCAGTCTGGTTGTGAACACTTTAAGGGTTGGAGCCTCCACACCTTCTCTAGGTAACCTGTTCCTGTGCCTCAACAATCCTGTGGCAAAAAATTTCTTCCTTATCTCTAATCCAAATCCAGCTTCTTCCAGTGTCAAGCCATTACCCTGTCCTGTCACAACACGGAATCATAGAATTGTTTAAGTTGGAAGTAACCTCAAAGATCATCCAACCCCCTGCCATAGGCAGGGACACCTCCCACTAGTACAGCTCACTCAAGGCCTCATCCAACCCGCCCTTGAACCCCTCCAGGGAGGGAGCAGCCACAACCTCCCTGGGCAACCTGTGCCAGTGTCTCACCACCCTCACTGCAAACAACTTCCTCCTAACATCCAGTTTCAATCCTCCCTCTGTCAGTTCAAACCCATCAGACCTCCTCCTCTCATTCCAAGACCTTGTCAATACTCCCTCCCCAGCCTTCCTGGAGCCCCCTTCAGATACTGGAAGACTACTGCAAGGTCTCCTGGAAGCCTTCTCTTCTCCAGGCTGCAGAGCTCCAACTCCCTGAGTCTGTCCTCGTAGGAGAGTTGCTGCAGCCCTCTCAGCATCTTCGTGGCCTCCTCTGGACCCTCTCCAACACTTCTATGTCCTTCCTGTGCTGGGGGTTTCAGAACTGCACACAGGACTCCAGGTGGGGTCTGAGGAGAGCAGAGCCAAGGGGCAGAATCCCCTCCCTTGCCCTGCTGCCCACACTGCTCTTGCTGCAGCCCAGCACACAGTTGCTGTCTGGGCTGCACTCACACTGCAGCCTCAGGTTGAGCTTTTCATCACCCCAGACCCCCAGGGCCTGTTCCTCAAGGCTGCTCTCAGCCATTCCCCACACAGCCTGGAGCTGTGCTTGGGATTGCACTGACCCAGGTGCAGGACCTTACACTTGGCCTTGTTGCATTTCATGAGGTTGACCTGGGCACAGCTCTGCAGCCTGTCCAGGTCCCACAGCACATATGGGTCACAGGAATGTCCATGGCTGGAACAGGTGTTACAAAACCAAAATAAACCCCTGATTTCCAGTTCAGCCAGTATGAAAACGCAGGGGACTTGCAGACAGCCACACACTTCACTACACAAACAGTTTCTCTACTCTCATACTCCATCTGCTGGCTCTGCAATCGGATTTAAGGCACCAACACATTTGTGGTTTGTTTTTTAACCCCCAAGCTGGCAATTGTTAAGCAAGAAGCCACACTCATCTCAGTGTTGCTGAGTCCACTGGGGAAAAACAAAAAAGGTGAAATATTTATGACAAAATGGTAAGCACTAAACATGCAAGGAACAAAACTGTTCCTGAATGCTTTACAAGTATCTCAGGGTTAAAAGCATTAAGGTGAGGTTAAAATGTGTTGAGCTCTCCCATCCTGCCCTAGCCTCACTTTTGTGTTTTGTGTTAGTGCTTCCAGGAGAGCCAATTAATGTGCATTTCATTCCTTGAAATGTTTAAAATTGGGCACTTCCAGTGTATAAACTCTAAACATCTCTCATTGTTTGAGTGCTTTTTAATGCAGAGCTGTGTACATTAAAAAGCACATTTCCAAATGAAAGCCACTTAGGTTTCAGCTGTCTTTGGAAAAGCAAGAGGAGGACCACAAGCAGGAAGCAGTGAGCAGTGTTTGTCGCAAGACAAAGACAGGATCACGACGATGCAAATCACTAGAGCTTAATAACTGCTTTGTGAGGCTGGGTCTGCTGTTACACTCCCAGGATGAGCTATGATAGAGAATATACCACGGAGGCAAGCAGACACCTCCCCTCAGCCTCTCCTCAGAGGCTGTTCAATGCTTAGCAAGGATCCACACGTAGCATTACCCTTCCCAGTTTCCTCCCACCAACTGGGCTTTTCACACGCGTATAAAGCGACATCTGGAAGCCATCATCTCATCGCACCCTCTACAAACCAACAGAAGCAGTAATAATATGGTAATAGGGATGAAATTTTATGAAAGATGCCACTTAACTGAAGCCTAGAAGACACCATGCAATTTAAATAAATTGCCTTCAGCAGGGCACCAAGTGCCCAGCCCATTTCTTTGAGCATCGCAGGCCAGATATCCGATGTGTGTAGAATGCTGACTTTAGGAAACCAGGGCCAGTTTTGCATGCTGCTCTGAGGTCACAATTTTAGGACCCATCTTGGAGACACCCTTAAATTGAGGGTGTCAAAATGAAGCTGCATTAGCAAAGAGGAAAGAAGCTGTTAACATATCCCATAGTTGCTTATTTTGCTTCTGTACCTCTACGGTTTAAGGGAGCTGCAAAAGAGGAATCACACAATACCCTAGAGAGACACACAATTCAGACAATGCTGTGTTGTGCACAAAGATGAGAACTCTTTCCCCTCAATAAAAGGGCTTAGAAATGCAGAAGTTGACTTCATTTTGCTTTAGTCTCTTTGTTTACCACTTGTGGCCTCACTAGGGCAGAGTAGATTTTTCTGAAGTGAAGCACAGACACATCTACAAGTACTGGGGCAACTACTGGAGAGGGTCCAGCAGAGGCTGCAGAGATGCTGAGGGGCCTGGAGCACCCCTGTGAAGAGGAAAGGCTGAGGGACCTGGGGCTGTTGAGCCTGGAGAAGAGTAGCCTGAGAAGAGGTCTTTTCAATGCTCAGAAAGAGTTAAAGGTTGGGGTCAAGAGGATGGAGTCAAACTACAGTCAGTGGTGCCAAGTGGCAGGACAAGGGACAATGGGCACAAACCAGAGCCCAGAAGGTTCCTTCTGAACATGAGGAAAAACATTGTTGTGAGGGTGCAGGAGCCCTGGAGCAGGTTGCCCAGAGAGGTTGTGGAGTCTCCTTCTCTGGAGAGATTCCAAACCTACCTGGACATTACAATGGTGGCCAAGCTGCTGTCAGTGACCCTGCTTTGACAGGGTGGTTGGACTAGATCTCCAGGGGTCTCTCACAGCACACAGAGTCTGTGAAACTGTTGATGAGGGCCTGATTGTATTGCCAGTGAGCCTCTTTTATAAAAGCCTTCTCATCTGTCCAGCATATTTCAAGCAGAAATACAACCTGGAAAAAGCTGCAACAGTAGAAATACGAAACATGTTTTGTATTCACTTCAAATCTCATTAAAAAGCCACTTTTTACTTACAGAAGTCTTGCACACAGATTCATGTGCCTCAAATCTACAGCACCACCAAGTCAGTCAGTGCTCAGGGATTTCCAAGTTCAACAAAACAGGATGGGGATTTGGTGGTGGCATTTTGAGCTTTTTTTCACTTTGTTCTCTCCTCTTTCCCTCCATTTTATATTTTTTATACCTTGGAATGTAAGGTTGGAAGGGACCTCAAGGATCATCCAATTCCAACCCCCTGCCATAGGCAGGGACACCTCCCACTAGTACAGCTCACTCAAGGCCTCATCCAACCTGGTCTTGAGCACATCCAGGGAGGGAGCATCCACAACCTCCCTGGGCAACCTGTGCCAGTGTCTCACCACCCTCACTGCAAAGAACTTCCTCTTAACATCCAGTTTCAATCCTCCCTCTGCCACTTCAAACCCATTGCCCCTTGTCCTGGCATTGCATGACCTTGTCAATAGTCCCTCCCCAGCCGTCCTGTAGTCCCCTTCAGATCCTGGAAGGCTACTCTAAGGTCTCCTGGAAGCCTTCTCTTCTGTAGGCTGCAGAGCCCCAACTCTCTCAGTCTGTCCTCAGAGCAGAGCTGCTGCATCTTCATAGCCTCCTCTGGACCCACTCGAACACTTCCATGTCCTTCCTGTGCTGGGGACTCCAGAACTGCACACAGGACTCCAGGTGGGGTCTGAGGAGAGCAGAGCAAAGGGGCA
>VWZE01023700.1:124874-142162 GCA_013396675.1 Eubucco bourcierii
TTGGTGTCATCTGCAAACTTGCTGAGGGTGCACTCCATTCCTCTGTCCATGTCACTGACAAAGATGTTAAATATTGGAGAGAATCTTATCTCTGTCCCTTTATTAATGTCCATTCGAATGTTACTCTTTGGCTTTACTTTTCTGCAGCAACGGGAAATAAAGCAGGAGGAGAAGAGCAAATAAGCACAGAACAGCAAGTCCCAAGTGTTCCAGAACACAGTCTTTCAGATGAAGCTCATGAAACAAGGATTTTCGAGAGATTTGATTAACTATTAAGGATAGCTGGATAAAAATCAACACATTCAGAAAACCAGTGCTCAATTTCCAGGCTCTACTGGGAACTGCATTGAAACATATTGTTCTGATGCTGTTATCATAAAATGGTCTGAGTGGGAAAGGACCTCTGAAGGTTATCCAAATCCAACTCCCTCTGCAGTCAGTAGGGACATGCTCAGCAAGATCAGGCTGCCCAGAGCCCTGCTGAGCCTCATTTGGAATGTCTCCAGGGATGGGACCCCAGCCACCTCCTGTGGGTAATGTGTCCCAGTGTTCCATCACCCTCCAACCTATTATTTTGCTGTTAAAAGCTTCCATTTTACGTCTTGCCTTTCCTTTAATCGTTCCTCAAAACCTGTGTCTGGTCTTAACCTTTAGTAGGGTTTCTTTTCCCATTCCCTGCTGAGCAACTCTGACTGAGAATTCATTGGTTTATGCTTCCAAATCACTTAAGCTTCTGCTGTCCCAAGTCACAACCTATTACAGTCTATGAAAACCAAAGCACAAAACTCACAACAACCACTAAAAAAAAAATAAAATATCCATTTACAAGGCAAGTCTGCCATATTTTCTGGCAGTTGGTTTTTCCTGGAAAGAAGCAAGCTGGGACTTCAGTATCATTTCTAAGGATCAAATACAGATTAAGCCCTGTAGCAAACCAAAAGTGTCTCCACTGGGATAACAGATGCCTGGGAACACACTGCTTAGAGAAATTTAGAACAGATATTATCCAGTTTAATGAAACTTCTCTGTGCTCACTTAGAGCAAGACCTTTCTGAATTACTTTTTATGGAGTTTATGTAATTTAAAAAAAAACAAACACTTTTGGAAGTCTACATAGACAACTTCCATTCACTGATCAAAATCTGAAAATCATGAATCAATCCTGATCAGAGCTGTGCCATGGTGTCATGACCTTCTAAGCTCATGCTGAGCACTTCTGATCATGCTTTTGCTCTGATGTAAGGTTGACAGCCCAAAAACTCACAAAAGACAATTGCAGGTTTGTAAATAAACTGCTGGTGCTGGATTTGAAGTGGCAGAACAGCATGGTCCTGCCCAAACTCTGTTCTAATTTAAAGATGAAAATAATGAAACAGTCTCACTGCACAGTGTGTCTAAACTGAAGACTGTGCCAGCAGTTAGTCAGGATGCAGACCACACAAGTACACAACATCTGTGTGAAAAGAGAAGGTCTTTGCTCTGCTCTCCTGAGGCCCCACTTCAAATACTGCATCCACTTCTGGTGTTCCCATGAGAAGGAGGGCATAGAGCTGTTGGGCTGAGTCCAGAAGAGGGCCACAAAGATGATCCAAGGGCTCAAGCAACTCTGCTGTGAGGATAGGCTGAGGCAGCTGGGGCTGTTCAGATTAGGGACCTTAAAGCTGCCTTCTGTCCCTGAAGGGATTTTCCAGGAGAGCCAGAAAGGGACTCTTCATAAGGGTGTTGAGCAATAGGACAAAGGGGAATGTTTTTTCCAAGGAGAGAGAGTGAGCTTAGCCTGGATATTATGAAGAAGCTCTTCAGTACAAGGGTGGTGAGACCCTGGAAATAGGTTGCTCAGGGAGGTTGTAGATGCTTCCCACCTGCAGATATTCAAGGCCAGATTGGATGAGGCCTCAAGCAGCTGAGTCTAGTTAAGAGAAGTGTCCCTGCCCATGGGTGGGGGGTGAGAGAGTGGAGTAGATAATCTCTAAGGTCCCTTCCAACCTAAACCATTCTATGACTATGCTAATTTAGTAGAAGGGACCTTGACTTCACTGTTGGAAGGCTGCACACCCCCTCTGCTTATGGTTACACTGATTGCTTGCATTTTTTTTTTCCCTCCACTCTAGGAAGCATCACTTCTGCAGGCTATGCTTATTAGTAGGGGGTCTATTAAAAACAGTACCAACATTAAACAGACCAGTAAAGCAGGCCTACTGCAATCATCTCTGACTGCCTTCAGATGTGTAGGAGTTTGGTGTCTCCATGCTGCTCAGAAAAAGTGATGACCATGCAAAGAACCAAAACCATTCACTAGAAGGAAGCAGCATCACTCATCCCACAACTCTTAAATACTCCCTCAGTTTTCATTGATGTCATTTGTCAGCTCCTCAAGGATGCAGTGTCATTTTCTTGGGTCAGCACATCATTGAAAATCTTCACCATGGAAGGTTTTGTGTAATTATCCTCAAAAGAGGGTATTCTGAAGGCATTCCACGACATATGGAAATTGGAATAATGAGCTGCATTCTCTTGTCTGTCATTTCACTTGGCACCTGCTGGAAGTTATACATCTTTATATACTGAGCAAGTGCCTCCCTTCCTTCAAGTCTGTGCTCAGATCAAGATCATTACAATTTTTCCCACCCATTTTTCTCCCCACAAAAGAAAAATGCCATCACCATCAATCTCAACAAGCTCTGCATGACACTACCATTAATAGAATGACCTTCTCCAGTTAGATTGTGATGAGTAAATTAGAATGGGAAATAGTGAGTAGCTCAGCTTAGCCAATGTGAAAACATTACCCACACCATCCTTCATGATGTCAGTCAATACCTTCACTAAGCAAGAAATCTCAGCCATTTGGGATCCAGCACAAGGCATCATTAAGCACAAAACCAACATCCTTGGGTTATCACCTATGAATTAAACTAAAGGAAGCATTCTGGACAGGCAATACACAGAAGTCTGCAAGCCTGCAAAGTCACAATACATGAATACCACACCACATCTCAACACACTATTTCCAAATGCACAATCCCAGACCAGGCTGCAGCTACTTCTGCCAAGGGTTAGAGAACTTCAACACACAAAGAAGGAGACAGCAAAAGCTGAGTAGCAGAACATATGCCAATACTCATATAGGCCAGGACATAATCTGCATCACTCCATGCTTTCTAGCCAGCTGCAGAAAAGCCTGCAAGTCTCTGCCTTCTACAAAGGGGCAGGGGGTAAACAGTCCAAACACCTCCATGGCAGATCCTCACACTCACACATAAGTATTTTTTTAACAATTCTTCTCAAAGAGACACTAAACATTCATTGTTTTACAACCCAGTTTTACATTTAGCTCATATTTGGGGCTAAATTCCAGCAGTTGCTCTGTAACCCAGTGATTCCTTCCCAGCAGAGAAGAGGGACTGAAAAGAGGGGAGAAGACCCACAGGTTGCAATGAAAATGGATTTAAGGAAACAACAGAGCAATCCAAATGCCAGTATCAAGCATATAAAGTTATACTCAGCACTTACAGTAAACGGGAAGGGCAGTCCACAGGAGCAGAACAAGGAGCAGGAGGAACCTCACCAAAAGTAGAAAGCTCCTTTCTCCTCCACTTTTATACTGGGTGTGATGCCCTGCCCTGAAGGCACCTGCAGCCACTTGGAGTCAGCTGTTCTCACTTACTGCAAATTGCTAATGGCCTGCAGACCACAGCTGGCCTGAGATTCTGCCTGAGAGAAACCCTGTTGCCTGCATCACAAAGGAAGGGCAATAAAGATGTTCTCCCACCCTGTTCCACAATGCACTCATCCTGCCAACCATCCTCCCTTGACAGAGGAAGAGGATGCTCATGCTGTGACAGTGGGTGAGGAACACTAACGCTGCACTCCTTAATCCCATCCCAAGACGGCATTTGGTTGTTCTCCATCCATTCCTCACACTTCAGACTTACTATTTGGTCAGAGAGAGCAATTAGAAGCAGAATGTTTTTTTGCATAAGCTTTCCGCTTGCTGTAAACCACTAACTTGCAGGATGGGCAATAAAGTTGCAGAAGGAGGAGAGCAGCCTTTTAGTCTCTCTTCTTTGTGCCCACCATGCTAAGAGGAGCTTGCAAAACTGATGCAAATGCAATGCTTGGGAAGATAGTTGTGTGGTGGAAACCACCTGCTAGGTAGAAACCTGCTTTGTTCATCCTCTTGCAAGGCACAGAGCTTGATTTCCTTTAATGGCTAATGGTTAATGTATGAAAACAAGATGAATGGCAAAATTTATCTGAAATATAAAGAGCAAGATCCTACAGGTTTTTTTTCCTGAGAAGGCCAGTACGGCTTAAGAGGATTTTGCTGTCCCTGGATCATAACTAAACTGTTCCAACGTGAAAGACAAAGGGAAGACACTGCACACTGTTTGAGCTGGTTTGTCAGAAGAGAGGAGAAGAACCCATTCTGTCAAATGGAAGAAAAAAAAATGTACTTTAAAAACTAAACATTTCCTGCTCCATCACACTGCACTCAAACTGAGTGCACTGTCAATGTGTCAACAACCAAAGCTGAACTGCTACCCAAGTACAACAGACATTTTGTTAGGCACTTACATGGTAAATGTTTTATAATTAACCTAATCTAATATATCCTATTAGAGCTCAATAGCTTTTATTGAGCTCCAGTTTCAAAGTGTCTAGATGAGTCTCCAGACAAGGAACCCACACTGTCTTGTCTTAGCCCTCCACCTTGACTCTGTTTTCTCTCATCCATCCACCCTGGTATTTTCTCAGTCCCTCACCCCATCTTTTCACAGCCCTCCACCCTGACTCTCTTTTCTCAGCCCTTCACCCTGACTGTCTTTTCTCGGCCCTCTATCCTGTATCTTCTTAGCTCTCTTTGCTGACACTGCCTTTTCTTAGCCAGTGAATTCCCCTGGCTAAGATTCCCCTAGTGGATTCCCTACATTGGATAGTTTTAAGACTCAGCTTGACAGGGTGCTGAGCCAGCTTGTTTCAGCTGTACTGTCCACCTAGAAAGGTTGGACCAGATGATGCTTGGGGTCCCTTCCAAGCTAGCATTCTATGACAATAGAATAGAACAGAATAGGACAGGGCAGGGCAGGACAGGGCAGGAGAGGACAAGGCGGGACAGGACAGGGTGGGACAGGACAGAACAGGGCAGGACAGGACACAGTAGGGCAGGACAGGACACAGCAGGGCAGGACAGGACACAGCAGGGCAGGACAGAGCAGAGCAGGACAGGGCAGAGCAGGACAGGGTAGGACAGGGTAAAGCAGGACAGGACAGGGCAGGGCAGGACAGGGTAGAGCAGGACAGGACAGAGCAGGGCAGGACAGGGTAGAGCAGGACAGGGCACGACAGGGTAGGACAGGGCAGGACAGGACAGAGCAGAAGAGAATAGAGCAGAACAGAACAGAATAATAAATTCTACAAGAATATAATTATAATAATATAAACACAATAACTATCTTAAGTACAACTTGCTTGCTGGAAAACTGGTTAGAAAACTCTCATATACTTGCCCATTTCAACAGAAAGCAGCCACAGAACGCAGCAGAAAGTCTGCTAAATATTCTACATGAGTAAAAAATTAGTTTCTTAAACACTTCTCTACGGAATAAAAAGTGAAACATTCCAGGATATGACAAAATTCATAGTGTTGATCAGATGTGATGAAGCACATCCATAATGCTGTGTGGAGGAGCATTTGTTAATGTGTAACCAGAAGAACCCAAGCATCTGTGCTGTATCACAAAGCAGCAGAAACCCTACCTGCACATTTTGTTCTTGTTGTGAGCGGTGGTCCCGGGGGCCCTGTGCCTCCTTCTCCAGGGCGAGTGAGCAGCACTCTGATCTCATACTCCACATCAGGATCCAAATGCCACAGCTTGTAATTAGGAGAGTCCACAATGTGTGTTTCTGCCCAGTTCCCAGTGGTTGTCCTGTACTCCACCTCCTTCAGTATGATGGGCCCATCTCCTATGATGGAGTTGGCGTTGGGTTTGATCCACAGGTACGTGGCTCCGACAGCCAGCAGCTCGGGAGGGGCAATAGGAGTTGGGGGTTCTGTAGGCAGAAAAGAAATCATGAGAAGCCTGAGATAATTTTGTCAAGAGGATACGATTTCTACTATGCACCTCTAAAGCAAGGCTGTCCCCAAGACCTTTGGTAACACAGGTACGGTTTCTCCTGCTGTTTAGCAAATCTTTGGTAAGAAGTTACTCACTTACTAAGAAGAATTCATCCCTGCAGAGAAAGATTTGGGGATCCTGGTAGATGAGAAGTTGGACATGAGCCAGCAATGGGCACCTGCAGTCCAGAAGGCCAATGGCATCCTGGGCTGCACCAAAATCAGCGTGACCAAGTGAGGTGATTCTGCCACTCTGCTCTGGTGAGACCTCACCTGAAGTACTGTGTCCAGCTTTGGGGCCACCAACACCAGGACATACATGGACCTGCTGGAGTGGGTCCAGGGGAGGCCATGCAGATGGTCAGAAGTTTACAGAACCTCTCCTGTGAAGCCAGGCTGAAAAAATTTGGGCTGTTCAGCCTGGAGAGGAAAAGGTTCCAGGGAGACTTGACTTCATTATTTCATGTATTTATATATACAGTCACTGCAGGGGAATTGGACAAGATGACTTCTGAAGGTCCCTTCCAACCTGATTCAATCTGTGAATCTAGTCTATTTTTTGCACTAAAAATTCAGCTTCCTTACCCTGGGGATAGTATTACCACAGACCTGCAAATATACAGCAAGCGCAGAGCAACTTCCATTTAAAACAAAACACAAAAGTCACTTAAAAGATCAGAAAGTTTCTACTTATTCTATCCTTGAGGCATGTGAACAGTAACACTCAATATTGGTGGGTGAGAGGGGAAAATGATCTGAAACAAAAAGCACACTTGGTCATGGTTAGTGGGGTTCAGCCAAGGAGTCATACTTAGCAGGACACAGGACACAGGATTTCAGTGGAAAACTCAAATCACTTGCTCACATTGTGATGTTATCAAGCAAAGTAACAGTTAAAAACAGGAGACATATATATATATATATATAAATCACAGTACTGGCTGTGTGTCTGAGAAAACAGCAGCAAACCTGAAGGGTGGTTGTAGCCAGGGGGAGGTTGCTTTCTTCTCTCAGGCAAGCAGCACCAGAACAAGAGGACACAGTCTCAAGCTGTGCCAGGGGAAGTTTAGGTTGGAGGTGAGGAGAAAGTTCTTGCCTGAGAGAATCACTGACTGCTGGAATGGGCTGCCCAGGGAGGTGGTGGAGTCAGCGTCCCTGGAGGAGTTCAAGGCAGGTTTGGACATGGCACTTGGTGCCATGGTCTGGTCTTGAGGGTTATGGTATCAGGTTGGACTTGATGAGCTTTGAGGTCTCTTCCAACCTTGGTGATACTGTGTGTGAAATGTGAACACCAGGGATCTGCCCACGGCCAATGACAGCAGTCAGGACATCACTAAAACTGACTAACTGGGGCTTTTGGTAGCTCAGAACTAAAAAAAACTCCAAAGCAGCAGTGAATCACCACCCCCTGTCATATTGATCGCAAAGTTTGCACAACTTCATAAGCAAAGGTATTCATGCAAAGTCTGCATGAGCTGTGAAAAGTGCCTAGAGATGTCTGAAGAGCATCACGAGAAGGCAGGAACCCGGCTGCTGCATACCACCCCTGCGATAAAAAGAAAAGCAACCCAATAAAGGACATCTCAGCAGCTCCCTTTGATGAAAGTTGCACACATATATAAGAAAAAAACCAAAACCAAAACCAAAAAACAACCTACAGGGCTCTGGCTGCCTGCCTGATTTTTAGTTCTTTCCCCTTTCTGTCACTGTATGAATAACATTTGCATATTGGAACTCCGTGCCCAGTGTGTGCCTTGTGCTCTGAAAACCTGAGCTGAACTGTGCAAGATTCCGAGCAGTTTCTTTAATCTCATCAAGTTTGGCCTCTGTCATACTCTAATGTGGTTTGCCCTCAGTCCAGAGGACACAAACTGTATTCTCTTCTGAAAATAAAGTGGCAGAAAGCACATCTCTCTCCCTCAGAAAAAAAGAGATCTATAAATGTTACTGCATGACGTTAACTCTAGAGTTCAGTGTGAGATAGTCTAAACACCTCTTCAAAGGCGGTTCTTCACAGAATCCTGACAATTGGAAGAATTTAGGACCCACAGAAATGTGGGAGAAAGGAGTTTAAGCACTACACAATGGGAGGAAGATGAGACTTTCCCCTCTGGAGGGTTGCAGGTTAATTAAGTGAAGTGAAGATGCACAGAAGCTACCATCCTATGAAACGATCAACTGAAATCTTACCTCATTTCATTTCCTCTGGCTAACTAACTACAGTGAGCCACCTCATCTCCCAGAGATTCACTGCAGAGTTGTGCCTTGTACCAATGGAAATCACAGAATCATAGAATGGAAGAGACCTCAAGGATCATCTAGTAACAACCCCCTGCCATAGGCAGGAACGCCTCCCACTAGTACAGGTTACTCAAGGCCTCATCCAACCTGGCCTTGAACATCTCCAGGGAGGGAGCAGCCACAACCTCCCTGGGCAACCTGTGCCAGTGTCTCACCACCCTCACTGCAAACAACTTCCTCCTAACATCCACTTTCAATCTCCCCTCAGACAGTTTAAACCCATTGCTCCTTGTCCTGTCATTGCAAGACTTTGTCAACAGTCCCTCCCCAGCCTTCCTGTAGGTCCCCTTCAGATACTGGAAGGCTACTACAAGCTCTCCTCAAACTTCTCTTCTCCAGGCTGCAGAGCTCCAACTCTCGTAGCCTGTCCTCAGCCCTTTGATCATCTCCGTGGCCTCCTCTGGACTCGCTCCAACAAATAAAACAACCTGGATTGTAACTACAGTAGGTATTCAATAGGATAAAAATCTATGTCACAAGAATATTTGGTTTTGCTTTTATTTTACTTTTTTCCCCTCACTCCTGCCAGGACCTCTTCCTGATGTGAAATGTCAGGCTGATTATGTTTTGCCTCTGGAAGGTTATGTCTCCAAGAAATTAGTTCTCAGGAAATGGCTGCAGATACATTTTCATTAAAAATCAAATTGTTGTAAATCATAAATAGTTTATTACTTTCTTTTTTCTTGGTGCAAGACAATTAAAAGCTAGACTTAGTATCTTTATTCCCAAAGCAAAAATGACATCTTACAAGTCACATCCGAGCTGCACACGAGACGAATGAAATATTAAACTCCTTTCTCCTAGGCTGTAGACTACAACAGCAATGTGATTCAGGTTACTTGGGGATTTGATTGCAAGGCAGAAGAGATTTATGGGACTGAGCTTAATTAATAGACCAGTTTGTCCTGCTAAACAGGCATGAAAGTCTCATCTAGCAAGTTTAGAACCTACTACTGCCAAACTGATTTAATTAAGATGACACCCAGTATTACTCTCTTCTATATTTTAGGTCGAATCTCAACCTCCTTTCCCCCCCAAAAAAGGTGATGCTGTGCCTTTGTTTAAAGGGGCAGTGGAGGAAGACAGAGCTCTAAAATTACTTTTGAAGTAATTAAAGAAAAACCTCACACATATTCAAGGATTAAACAGGAGGTGCTACTAATAACTACAAACTACAATGCAAAGCAGTGCAGAACCAGATGAAATACACAGAATTCCAACAAGCCCAAACATTCTCCAAACCTCCCTCCCAACAGACCAAAACCAAAACCACAGGACCCCTTTTCCCACCTGGGGTTCACCATAAGCCCCAGTGCCCTTTCTTCCCCCCTCCACTGTTAGGCTAGCTCAGGCTGGCCAGGCCTGAACTACTCCCCCCTTTAGTCAAGCCAAACAGGCTGTGATAGTCCTCCACTGTTAGCAGATAGGAGAGCAAATCTCCCCAGGAGGAGAGGGAAGAAAGAGCAAGAACTGGCTTTGCTGTCAGCCTAAATAAAGTGAGACAAAAGAATTATGGGAGTGAAACAACCTCAGGATTATGATTTCCTGCCTACTCCTGGACTTTCTGGACCTCTTGGAGGTCCATACTCCACAGTCCTTAAAGACATGTCAAGCTAGGACATGGTAGTTCTCCCTTTTCCCCCCCAAGTACTATTTCAATATTAGAAAATCAGGGCTTCAAACTGTTGCTGCTCCACTTTTCCAGATATCAGAAACTAAGATGAGCAGCTGTTGCAGCAGTTATTCAAGGTTCAATCCCATCTCACTGACCACAACAAGCTCTTTCCTACTGGCCTCAACTAGACAAGCAATGTTTTCTTTTTTACTGTCACTCTGTACCAAAGTACCACAAGCGATCTGTACAAGTTACCCATTATTTAGGAAAACCAGTACATGAATTAGGACCATTTTTTTGCTCCTTGTAACTAAAAACACTAAACAGATGACCAGCCTGATGTTAGGAGCACACTGTTGTAATTACAATCTGTGTGACAGATCAGCCTTGTACATGTGCAAATTGTGATCAGCCACAATATTACAGTATCACAGTATCACCAGGGTTGGAAGAGACCTCAAAGCTCATCAAGTCCAACCCATCACCACAGATCTCAAGACCAGACCATGGCACCAACTGCCACATCCAAACTCGCCTTGAACTCCTCCAGGGACGGTGACTCCACCACCTCCCTGGGCAGCCCATTCCAGCAGTCAGTGACTCTCTCAGTCAAGAACTTTCTCCTCACCTCCAGCCTAAACTTCCCCTGGCACAGCTTGAGACTGTGTCCTCTTGTTCTGGTGCTGCTTGCCTGAGAGAAGAAGGTAACCTCCACATGGCTACAACCACCCTTCAGGCAGTTGTAAACAGCAATAAGGTCCCCCCTGAGCCTCCTCTTTTTTTAGCCCCACTGGATCCAGACAGTGTTTAATATTGCAAGTTTTCTCTAGTCTGATGCTCCTTTTCAGCCTTTCTCCCAGGCATGAGGAGAAAGCCACACAGGCTCTCCAGCAATAAGGACATCAGGAACTGGACTTGGGCAACTGGAATAATATCTACTCTGAATCCCAGACTCTTGAAGGGCACAAGAATGTGGTTCCTGCATGCTCACTTTCAATGAAACAAAAGACTTGTGTAGTACAAGCTCAACAAAAGGGAGTTATTGAACACAAATAGATTTAATTGTAGGTACAGATGTACAGGTATGGGAGTTTGGGGTGTGCCTTTCTGCTCCCATGAGAAGAGGAATTACAGCTGTGGCCGACAGCTGAGAAAGCTGAATACCTGCAGGGCTTCACCATCAGAGAAAGCTCAGTAGTGCAAAAAGTGTGAGAAACAAAACTAACCCAAAGGACCAAACTAGATCAAATACCATATCACTAAGAGGGTTGTCCAAATGCTCTATGATCTCTGACAGGCTTGGTGCTTTGAATACTATACTTTCCAACTACTGTGAAGAAACGTGTGTTTTACTCTTTGGCAATGGTTTCTGAGTGTTTCTACTACTGGAAAACGATGTGGTTTTCTAAACAAGGCAATTCCAGGCAATTGCTAGATGATGGAAGAAAAATGGGCTTCACAAATCCTTCAGATACAACTGGGAAGACTGAAAAATTGGAGAATATTTCCCCCAACAACTGTTATCACTGTTCCCTGTGAAACAATCCTTAAGAAAGAGGCACTGTAGAAGATGCAATATTAAAACAGTTGGAGAAGCCTCTTAAACCATGGTTTTTATATCAGTAAAAGTAATTTTCTTTTGCTTAATTCCCTCCTTGTTCATAACAAGGCCATTTGCTAACAAGTACAGCCAAAGTGACCACAAACTCCCATTTGCATGTGATGGCCTACAGATGGCTGTAGACAAAAAAAGCATCCCCAACACCGCAGAACACCACATACTGCATGATCCTGTTTCTGAAGTGCTACACTGTACCCTTGCTTTGTTACTGGACAGTCATGCCAGTACATAAAATTGCTCTCAAACTCTGAAATAAACTTGGTTTACAACTGAAGAGAAATGGGGCGGGAGGAACCCACAACAATCAGTGAAAAACAATAACAAAACAAAACAAAAGAACCAACTAAACCAAACCAAAGAAAACCAAAAAACAAAATAAACAACAACAACAAAAAACTAACAAAAACACAAAGAATGAAACAAAAACACAAAGAATGAAACAAAAACACAAAGACTGAAACAAAAACCCCAAAGGGGAAAAAAAAAGGAAAATAAAAGAAAAAACAACTAACAAACAAAGAGACAGGAGCCAGCAAAGGTCTTTAACAGTCATGCCTGCTAGAGGAGGAAAACAGGCTTATCTGGCTGGCTCACCCAGTCTGTGCCCTTCACACTGCTTGATGACCCTTGAAGTCCTTCCAAAACTTTCCCTGTGGACACCCACACACAGCCAGGCCCCAGAGCAGCAGGGCACAGAGCAGCAGTTGCCACACACACACACACACACAGAGCCCTGTCCCTCTCATGCATACCATAAAATCATAGCATTAACCAGGTTGGAAGAGACCTCCAAGCTCACCCAGTCAAACCTATCACCCAGTCCAACCTATCACCCAGCCCTAGCCAATCAACCAGACCATGGCACTAAGTGCCTCATCCAGGCTTTGCTTCAACACCTCCAGGAATGGTGACTCCACCACCTCCCCGGGCAACCCATTCCAATGCCAATCACTCTCTCTGGCAAGAACTTCCTCCTAACATCCAGCCTAGACCTCCCCTGGTACAACTTGAGACTGTGTCCCCTTGTTCTGTTTTTGGTTGCCTGGGAGAAGAAATCAACCCCACCTGGCTACAACCTCCCTTCAGGTAGCTGTAGAGAGCAATGAGGTCTGCCTGAGCCTTTTCTCTTTTGCAGGTTAAACAACCGCAGCTCCCTCGGCACCTCGTCACAGGGCTGTGCTCTGGACCCCTCACCAGCTTCATCAGGTTCTAAAATGAGATCAGAAGGATCACAGAATTGCCATGGTTGGAAAAGACATCCAAGATCATCAAATCCAATCATTATCTAACTATCAGGGCCACTACTACACTCTGTCCTTGAGCACCATATCTAAACAACTTTCAAATACATGCAGGGACAGTGATGGAACCACTTCCCTGGGCAGCATCTTCCAGTCTTTGGTAACTCTTTTGGCATAGAATTTTTTCCAATGTCTAACTTAAACCTCCCTTGGAGTAACTTGAGGATGCTTCCTCTTGTCCTATTGGTTGTGTCTTGTGAGAAGAGACCAACACTCAAATTGCTACAACCACCTTTCAGGAAGTTGTAGACAGCCACAATGTCTCCTCTCAGCCTACTTTTCTTCAGGTGAAATGACTCCAGTTCCCTCATCACTGCTCACCAGACCTGCTCTCCAGACCCTTCATCTTACTTCTCTGAACCCAGTCTAGCACCAAAACATCCTTCTTGGAGTGAGGGGCCCAAAACTGAACCTAATACTCAAGGTGCAGCTCCACCAGTATCAAGTACAAGGGGACAATCTCTTCTCCAGTCCTGCTACACTGCTGGTTTTATTCTTTGTGGGTTGAAGAGGTAGGGATGGGAGCTGCTATTAGAAGACATTTGCCTGACAAGCAGGATTTGTGTTTTCCAACATGATACAGTTTATTCCCTCACTAATGGGAATTCTGAAGATTTTCTCACAGCATCCCAAACAAGCAGCTGTGGCCAGTGCTTGCCAAATGGGTGAGGATGGGACTGGAAGGCAAGGAAGCCAAATTTCAAGCTTCTCAGAAGCTTTTGTAAGCAAAAAATGCAGAACAAACCATGTTTGTACAGCTTACTGCACAACAGCCACAGAGTATTACTATTTAAAAGCTGCTGAGAACACAGGTACCTCAATGGGCATTTCAGAAGGCAAATCCAGCTGTTCTTAGAAAAAAGGGAATATGTCACAATGCCTTTGCTCTGATTTTTTTGCCCCTCACCCTTTAGGCAGAATTCTTCTCCTCTGCACAGCTGTTTTGCACATCTTTTTGCTGGCTATTAGAGATCCACTCGACTGTCTGAGCAGCACCCAAGAGGACCCTTTCTGGTTTTACACCACAGTTCAATAAACAGTCTAGGCTCTGAATGACACTTTTTATATTGGCACTGCTTGTTAGCACACTTCCTATTACTCAAATAAACACAGCAGCTGAGTTTTATATTCCAGTGATTGGCCAGACTTCCAGTTCCACTTACTGAACAAAGAAATGGCACAAGGATTTTACACTATTTAGCATGAAACTATTTCACTGTGCTGACACTGCACTAACAGCTTTTTTGTTGTTGTTGGTTTTGTTTTTGTTTTTGTCTAAGAGAGAGACATTTAGATCTGTCTCACAGAATGGAACAGGCTGACAGCAGTGGCACATGTCAGCTGTGTTGGAAGAGTGTGCCAGCAGCATTAATAAAGCGATTCATTAATTCACCTGGATGGGTAAATTGCCCCAGTGAGTGATACAGTCTGTCTGCTCCCAAAGAAAAGCAGCCCAAACCAGCTCTGAAATCAACAATTTTGAATATTTAATTAAAGGCAAAATCCAGGAATGCGAGAGAAAAGGAAGATTTAGGATTTCAACAGCCTATGGAGCAAGGGGCAATTATTTCATAGATCTGGAAATTTTACAGGTGCAAAAGCCTTTACTGTTGGTTTTATATCCCATTATGAAGCAGAGCAGTCCCTGCAGGCAAATATCACCCTTACAGGGCAAAGTTTTACCTCTTATCCCCTGTGAGCATCCCTAAACTATGTGATGCAGCCCTGTGAATATGCAGGTCCCTGTTGAGACCAACACCACATTCATCCTAGAGGACTGTCAGTCACAGGATGCTTATGTACTCCATCATCAAAGACTGACAGGCCAAAAGGGATATTTACCTTTAAAGCTTGTGGCAAGTGGGTTCATTAGCAGAAGAGCCAGGACATTAGAGCAGTAAGTAGGGGCTGCTATGTTGTCCCATGGATTAGCAACTTTAATGCCAGTACTTCCCATCTGATGTTGCTTCCCAAGACAAAATTTACTAACACAGTGATAAGTAACTTTAGTACTTTATGACACAGAATATTCCTTTCCTACAGTATGTCATGCCCTTTTTCCTTAAGAGCAAATGCTTCTCTTTCGAAGGAACTCACCCTATGTTTGATACACAAGAAGTTAGGAAAAAAACCAAACCTACCATCCAGAAAGAGATGAAAGAACTGAGCAAAGTATTCAAAGAATCAGCACAACAGCTACGAAAACAAAAAGATGAGCAGATCCCAGGGGGCTGCAATTTGTATCATCAAAGAAAACCTGTGGAGCAAGAGACCCAGCATGAGGCAGGAGCTTGTCCTCTGACATTCCTCAAGCCCCAGAATTCAACAACTACAGACTGTTCCCCTTTCTATCTCAAACAGTGTAGGTGTAGTACTTACATACAAAGGCAGAGATCACTGCAGCTGTGACAAATGCATATCCTCTGGGTTTCTCCCTTAAGAAGCAGTGGAAATGTTCCTTATGCTCTAAATTAAGCAACTAGGCTGTCTAGGTTTAAAGAGAAGGACACAGCAATGCTTACAGGAGTTACTACAGAGCAGTAGAAAGGTTTCAAGAGAAGGACACAGCAATGCTTACAGGAGTTACTACGGAGCAGTAGAAAGGTTTCAAGAGAAGGACACAGCAATGCTTACAGGAGTTACTACGGAGCAGTAGAAAGGTTTCAAGAGAAGGACACAGCAATGCTTACAGGAGTTACTACGGAGCAGTAGAAAGGTTTCAAGAGAAGGACACAGCAATGCTTACAGGAGTTACTACGGAGCAGTAGAAAGGTTTCAAGAGAAGGACACAGCAATGCTTACAGGAGTTACTACGGAGCAGTAGAAAGGTTTCAAGAGAAGGACACAGCAATGCTTACAGGAGTTACTACGGAGCAGTAGAAAGGTTTCAAGAGAAGGACACAGCAATGCTTACAGGAGTTACTACGGAGCAGTAGAAAGGTTTCAAGAGAAGGACACAGCAATGCTTACAGGAGTTACTACGGAGCAGTAGAAAGGTTTCAAGAGAAGGACACAGCAATGCTTACAGGAGTTACTACGGAGCAGTAGAAAGGTTTCAAGAGAAGGACACAGCAATGCTTACAGGAGTTACTACGGAGCAGTAGAAAGGTTTCAAGAGAAGGACACAGCAATGCTTACAGGAGTTACTACGGAGCAGTAGAAAGGTTTCAAGAGAAGGACACAGCAATGCTTACAGGAGTTACTACGGAGCAGTAGAAAGGTTTCAAGAGAAGGACACAGCAATGCTTACAGGAGTTACTACGGAGCAGTAGAAAGGTTTCAAGAGAAGGACACAGCAATGCTTACAGGAGTTACTACGGAGCAGTAGAAAGGTTTCAAGAGAAGGACACAGCAATGCTTACAGGAGTTACTACGGAGCAGTAGAAAGGTTTCAAGAGAAGGACACAGCAATGCTTACAGGAGTTACTACGGAGCAGTAGAAAGGTTTCAAGAGAAGGACACAGCAATGCTTACAGGAGTTACTACGGAGCAGTAGAAAGGTTTCAAGAGAAGGACACAGCAATGCTTACAGGAGTTACTACGGAGCAGTAGAAAGGTTTCAAGAGAAGAACACAGCAATGCTTACAGGAGTTACTACAGAGCGGCAGAAAGGTTTCAAGAGAAGAACACAGTAATGCTTACAGGAGTTACTACAGAGCAGTAGAAAGGTTTCAAGAGAAATTAAGCAACTAGGCTGTCTAGGTTTAAAGAGAAGAACACAGCAATGCTTACAGGAGTCACTACAGAGCAGTAGAAAATCTCTTAAAGCACTTCCTAAAAGCACTGCAGTCACCGTGCAGGACAGCTGGAACAAACTCTGCTGAAGGAAGTTCACCTGTACTAGTAGCACCTAATCAAATGAATACTTACAAGGTCACACTGAGACTAGAAAGCGCTGGCCCAAGCCCACTGCCTCCTACCAACTCTTCTAACTGCTTTACGTCACAGGAGAGGGGCACAGACACCAACTGGGAATTACAGCAGCATACTATTTCATTAGCATTTCACTCCATTTGTGTCTCAGAAGCTTAGCCTGAATCCCACCAGAGCCTCAGAGAATGCTTTCATTCTCTAATAAAGAAGAAAATATCATTGGATTAGTTGAACAGTATCTCATTTCCCAGCGTAAATTAAGTGAATTAGATGGAAGACTCTCTGCTCTAATTGTAAAGCTTATTACAAGAACTCACATAGATTAGAACTGAATGCTTCTCTTTGACTCATCATTTATACTGTAAAAAAGGGAAGAAAAAAAAAAAAAGACTACAGACTCTACCATGGCTCTTTAATGGCTCAGGATGGCTATGAGAAGTGTGGGCAGCAGGGCAAGGG
>VWZE01023700.1:142389-173837 GCA_013396675.1 Eubucco bourcierii
CCTGTACTAGTGGGAGGTGTCCCTGCCTACAGCAGGGGCTTGGAACTGCATGACCCTTGAGGTCCCTTCCAACCTTTCCATTCTATGATTCTATGATCTGGCAAAACACACCCATAAGCCTTGTGCACTGAGAGTGCCAGAAGGCAACAGTGCACAGTCAGCCTCTACAAGTGGCAAATTCCCCAGAGCTAGGAATCATAGACAATTAACTATTTTTTTTTTTGTTTGATTGGTTTGGGTTTTTTTTTGTTGTTTTTGTTTTAAGTGCCTGTAATTTTCTGAGTTTTTCAACTGTAAAATGGCTACCAAATGGCATCACAAACAAAAGCAGCAGTTTGCTGCTTGCTGCTTATGGAGTCGTATTCTGTTCACAGAGATCCTTCATGAACCATGAGAGACTCAAAGACTTGTCTGCATTAAGAAGTCAGGCATTCAGAAGCTGATGATAAAATACTTCTTCACTCTGTTCAAACCTCTACTGGTGGTTTCAGATTCCCTTCATATTTAATGGAAAAAAAATGGGCTCACTTCAATGTACATGTACAAGACAGGTAAAATTAACTGCTTCCTGATCTTTCTCCTTCCTTGGCTGGTATTCAGGTGAAATGTATTTTACCTCTTTACTTGTATTTTCCCAGCACCTGGCCTTCAATGTGAAGTACATGGAGGTATTAGACCAGTTGGTCTATTTAAGGTGGAAGCCTCAAAGCAAGCTGTGCAAAGAGATACTCAGCAAAAAATAATACTGAGGGCTTATATGGTCTATGAGTGTTCTCTGAATGCTCTCATTCAGGGCAGCAGAACTCAGGTGCTGCAGTCTAAAACCATCACATGAGGATGAATTATGATGCTTTTCTCAGGAAAAGGCAAGCACAACTCACTTTCCTTTATAAATGAAGCCAGAGCATGCACTGGTGACAGTGATGCCCTTTGATTTAATAATTCAGTACTTAAAGTGCTTGTCAAAGAAAGAATTTCATTCTCTTCCTAAGACTGTTCTAAAGCTGAAGCATTTTAGCTCCTTCTGTTGAGCCTGGGTCACACAGAAAGAAAGGTTTAGTTTTAATTTGATCAAAAATCAATTAAAAAAAAAAAAAAAGAATCAGGACTCTCAACCCAACACCTAACTGCTGCATTTCACTCCTGCAGAAGAATGTCCAGTAAGCTTGAACCAAATCCTGTTCTCCAAAGTCATCCTTGATGTGTTTTCCTCACAGAACAATCAGTAATTTTAAATTTTTTTTTTCTTACTTCCCTGATTTCTTGGAACTTGCTTTTAGGGACAAACCCATCAGATATATGTAGACTAACATATCATATTAGTCTTGAAATGGCCTATGAAGAAGGTCCAGAGAAGGGCCATGAAGATGGTCAGAGAGCTGGAGCACCTCTCCTGTGAGGACACGCTGAGGGATTTGGGTCTGTTCAGCCTTGAGAAGATAACAAAGAGACCTTATACAGCCTTCCAGTACCTGAGAGGGAGTTTTTATAAGGCCATGTGGTGACAGGATGAGGGGGAATGGATTTAAACCAGAGCAGGGTAGATTTGGATCAGACTCAAGCCATTCCATGCAAATCAAGTTAGGATTTAATGTAAGAACACATCTGCATACAGACCATGTCTGAGCACAGTAACTACGACAGCACCACCAATTATGAGAACTGAGCATCATCCCTCCTTCAGTGAGGGGGATGAAAACACTGGAGCTTTACAGCAACTAGGACAAAGACACTGACTTCTCCACTAGAAATTGTTGCAACCATGAAGGTAAAAGTCATTCAAGTTGTGTGTTACTTCTGAACCTCTCTGAGTTTTCCCTTTTCCTTGTGCAAGAAATTCTTAGGTGACCAGACAGTGACCATGTTCTGGGCTGTATCAAGAGAACTGTAGCCAGCAGGGCAAGGGAGGGGATTCTCCCTCTTTACTCTTGTGAAACCTCACCTGGAGTACTGTGTACAGTTCTGGAGCCCCCAGTACAAGAAGAATATGGAACTGTTGGAGTGAGTCCAGAGGAGGCCATGAAGATGCTCAGAGGGCTGCAGAAGCTCTGCTATGAGGATAGGCTACAAGAGTTGGGGCTTGTGCTGGTTTGAGGCTAATTGGAATATTTTAATAGAGAAAATTACACTCTAGGCTGTGAAAGGTAAACATGGTGATGTCTACTTCACTCATAGGCTTGCTGAGATATTTAGGCAAAGAACTCAAAACATAGATAACTCAGTCTGTCTCTCTCTGGGGGCACAGTGTCTCAGGCGGTCTAGCTTCTGGCTCCTCTTTGCTGATTAATCTTCACTAACCACTTTTCTTCTAACCCCCCTGGCTGATCCTCCTAATTCACCTAGCATGTAAGGCAAATCTTGGGGTAAGGCACAGGGGTGGGGAGAAGGTGGAAGGGTGGTTGGGAGCCCCTCCTGGGGTCTCTGATTTCTGGGAGGGGAGTTGTGTTTCTGTATTCCCTTTAACTTGTCTATGTCTGTAACTATTCCTGTCTATAGTGTATATCTATGTCTGTAACTGTTCCTGTCTATTGTGTATATCTCTGCTTGTACATTGTGCTGAGCTGTAAATAGAGCTTCAGTCCTTCAGTCCAGTGAGCTGAGTTCTAGTCTGAGTCATTTTACAAAGTGTGGGGGGCTGGGAACTCCCAAACCATCACAGGGCTCTGCATCCTGGAGAAGAAAAAGCTTTGAGGAGACCTTGGAGCGGCCTTCCAGTATCTGAATGGGGCTACAGGAGGTTTGGGGAGGAACTATTCTCAAGGTCTTGCAGTGACAGGACAAGGTTTAAACTGGCAGAGGGGAAATTTAAACTAGATGTCAGGAAGAAATTCTTTCCAGTGAGGGTGATGAGACACTGGCATAGGTTGCCCAGGGAGTTTGTGGTTGTTCCCTCCCTAGAGGTGTTCAAGGCCAGGTTGGACACGGCTTTGAGTAACCTGTACTAGTGGGAGGTGTCCCTGCCTATGGCAGGCGGTTGGAACTGGACGAGCTTTGAGGTCCCTTCCAACCTAAACCATTTTATGTATCTATGACTACATCTGTGCACATTTACACTCTTGCACCAACCACTTCTTTCTGAAGCACTTCTGAAACACGCATCCAGGGGAGACTCTTCTTTCTCATGGCTCCACCAAGTCTGTACAAAGATGCAGAAACCTGGATCTACATCTTACCAAAAGGAAGGTCCTCTCCAGCAGCCAGCAGTCAGGGCCAGCTTTAGTTCTCTCTCATGTTTCTAACTCCAAGGACTATTCTAGCTCATATATCATGTGCGACTAAATCTACTTCAGCTTTCTGCATGAGAAAACTGCTAATCTCCCAAAGGGGCTGGAAATGTAAACTCAATGAGCACCAAAAAATAGTAAAAAGGCAGAAATAAACACATAAGCCATGAAACATGTAATTTCAGTTCAACTCAAGTTCAAGCAGCTTCATCAGTTGCTACGCTACCAGCTTATGATGGTGGGAAAGGATGAAGGCAACAAGATTTTATAGCTTGGTCTGTAGTGGCTATTTAGCAGCTTTTGCTTTCTGGCACATCTCTGTCTGCAGAAGGAAAGATTGTTAGTCACTAAGCTGCTGAAATGGCAAGTGACTGGAGGTATTGACTACTATGAAGCAGCATGGAATGGTTTGTCTGGATTGATTAAGTAGCTTAATCCATAGCAACCCGCTAGGTTTGCAGGAAAAAAGCCTGAGGCAGGATTCTTCATTTCAGTTAAGGTAAAATGAGGAATTAAACATCCCATTGCCCTTAACCACCCTGTCCACCACCTAGAAACACACAGAACAGACAAGGAGCAGTGAGGAGAACTAAAGCAGCAGCCAGGCTGGAGTTTAAACATGAGAGACCACCACGGTGGGGATTTCTAGACTCAGCAATGTCCACTGTGCTGTTTCACCACTGATACTGATCTCTCCTCTGGCAAATGCTCAGCTCAGAGCTCAGGACACTGGTGTGTGAACATGCAGTGCCTTTCAAAAAGTGCTCACAGTTGGTCCTCACAACATACTGGTGAAGCAAGCATCAGTATGTTGTTTTATATCTGGAAATAACAATTAATGGGTGTCTGTGGGGCCAGAGCCTGAAGATGGCCTCGTGTTCCAGCCTGCAGACTTTATGACCCCCTATGAAGAAGCGTATGCCAGGCTTGAAATCAAATCTTTCAGCCCATAAAGCAAAGTGTTCTCATTTAAGCATTTATTTTCCCGTGACAGATTTGTGAAACATACTAATCACATCTGCCCATGAGAAGGCAAGTCAAATCTGACAGGTTCACAGCACACAGCAAGCCTGACAACAGGGATCTTGGGGAGATACTGCACTAAAGCACCCTAGGAATTCTTCAACCAACCTACCTGTGTCACGTGAAGAAGTGTTTAAGGAACTGTCCAGGCAAGGGCATGGCCACCTGAGCACTTTTTTCCTCGCTATTAACATGAGTTAATAAGCTGAACCACAGTTTGGATCTCAGCATTCCTAAGGAACCTGGATGAATCAGAACTCACCAGTTTTAAATGGAAGTTTGAAGAGTGCCCATTGCAGGAAGTCACTCCTATCTAACACTGATTGAAATGACAGACTTGGAGAGATTGAGGAACATGTTCAGCATCAGGAGAGAGCAGGTTTTGCTCCTACCACAGAAAAGCTTCATTCAGATTTTGAAGTTTTCTCTCTTCTGTCTCTGTGAGTAAGCACAGATGTATACCCTAGGAAAACCTGAAGAAGTTCATAGAATCATAGAATGGTAAGGTTGGAAGGGACCTCAAAGATCATCCAGTTCCAACCCCCTGCCATAGGCAGGGACACCTCCCACTAGCACAGGTCACTCAAGGCCTCCTCCAACCTGGCCTTGAACACCTCCAGGAAGGGAGCAGCCACAACCTCCCTGGGCAACCTGTGCCAGTGCCTCACCACCATCACTGTAAAGAACTTCCTCCTAACATCCAGTCTCAACCTCCCNTTCAGATACTGGAAGGCTACTCTAAGGTCTCCTGGAAGCCTTCTCTTCTCCAGGCTGAAGAGCCCCAACTCTCTCAGCCTGTCCTCATAGTTACTTGAATACCTGGCTATCAATGAACACAGAATGGTTTGGTTTGGAAGGGACATTTCAAGGTCATCTAGCCCAACCCCCATGGAGTGAGCAGGGACATCTGCAACTAAAACAGGTTGCTCAGAGCTTGGTCCAACTCAGCCTGGAACCACCTCTCTGGGCAACCCAGGCTAATATTTCACCACCCTCACTGTAAAAGATTTTTTTTTCCCCCTCTCTATAGTCTCAATCTCCCTCTTTTAATTTAAAACCATTGCCCCTCATCCTGTTGCAACAGGTCCTGCTAAAAAATTACATTTAAATATTCTTTATTCAGATTCCAAAGCATTCAGTTAAAGCAGCACTTTTCATCCTCGTAATTAAACACTGAATAATCATCCTCCTACTTCTACTGACAAGAAATACACAACAAATTGCAAAGAAGAACCAAAAATTGCTGCCAATGCCTGTTGTGCTTCCACTAAGGTCACGCCGCTCATACAGCTGCATGAGCAACTCAGCCATGTATTAAAAATGTGGCAAAGAGAAACATATCCTGTAACAAGATAAACCTCAGGAAGAACAGTGTGGAGTTCCATGGTGATTCCCAGAACATAAAGAGATCTCTTCCATCTTTAGCTCATGTGGCAGTCTTTCCAGAGAGCTTAAAGCAGCACAAGAGGAATGTCTCCCTGCTACACACAGACACACTCTGAAAACTCAATGTTCACAGCAGTATTTATGCATTCCAACTATTCTTTTTCCCTGAAAGAACCAACAAACTTTCTACTTCTGAATGCAACAAAGAATACCCAACAGGGTCTTCTATTGCTCCAGCAATGCTCCAGAACATGCTGAGGTACTTGAACATGTCCAGAGAAGGGCAACGAGGCTGGGGAGAGGCCTCCAGCACAGCCCTATGGAGAGAGGCTGAGGGAGCTGGGATTGGTTAGCCTGGAGAAGAGGAGGCTCAGGGGAGACCTTCTTGCTGTCTACAGCTACCTGAAGGGTGCTTGTAGCCAGGAGGAGGTTGCTTTCTTCTCTCAGGCAAGCAGCACCAGAACAAGAGGACACAGTCTGAAGCTGTGCCAGGGGAAGTTTAGGCTGGAGGTGAGGAGAAAGTTCTTGCCTGAGAGAGTCATTGACTGCTGGAATGGGCTGCCCAGGGAGGTGGTGGAGTCAGCGTCCCTGGAGGTGTTCAAGGCAGGTTTGGATGTGGCACTTGGTGCCATGGTCTGGTCTTGAGGTCTGTGGTGACAGGTTGGACTTGATGATCTTTGAGGTCTCTTCCAACCTTGGTGATACTGTGATAGAAAAAAAACTTTTTTCTGCTCATTTCATCTTATTGTCACACAGGTTGAAGAGGATTTTGGACCATGATCTTCACCCTGATAAAATATTACAGTTCAGAAACATCTGAGATTACCCAGATAGACCTGAAAGATTTAGAGACAATGCAAACTGCATTCAATTTGTTTTGGATGTCACCAAGTTTGCTGATGAGACAAAACTGGGAGGAGTGGCTGACATTCTATCTGACTGTGCTGCCATTCCATGAGCCCTGGACAGGCTGGAGAGTTGGGGGAACCTCATGAAGTTCAGCATGGGGGGAGTATAGAGTTCTGCATCACAAACTTCATGTCTGACAAACCCCATTCTCTTTCAAGAGTCTTCATCCTGTATCACAACCTTTCCTGGGAAACAGCACAGAAAAGACATTTCAAAACCTCGGAAAGAACCTATTTTGTGGCCATTAAAAATAAGAGATTGAAGGCCTAGGACAGCAGTCTACAGTGGTGAACAATGAATGACATTGCCTACTCATCTATTCTTAGAGCTACCAATAGTGAAGAGCCAACAGCAGAGAAATTATGATGGAAAGTGAGGATTGGTAATTTCCCCAGCTGCAGCACAATGGTAAAAATGTCCAAGCACAGGGACCAGTCCCCTGACTAAAAGGTGAGACCACTCAAATGAATGAAATAGTCCAGCTAAAGAAAAGCAAATAGGGCATCTCCCCTAGACTTGAAGGCCACCAGAGATCCAGGATCACATTTTTACTGGTTCTCTGATGAATATTCCCCAGACTGTCTGCACTTAGATAAAGAATTTCTTTGTTACACACAAACTCCTTATTTCTTGTGTTACTCTTGATACAGGTAATAGAAATATCTCCTACCATGTTAATGTAACCTGCACAGTATCCTCCTGCATTTGTGGTTATGCAACAGAAGTCACATATCTAGAGAACAAAATGTGTTTGATTCTCACTGTTCCAAGGTCCAGCCCCGCTGCCGGAGTAGGATCACCTAGAGTAGACCAAGACACTTCTTGAATATCTCCAGAGAGGGAGACACCATAACCTCCCTGGGCAGCCTGTTCCTCACAGCAAAAAAAATTCCTTCTCAGGTTCACATGGAACCTCCTATGCCTCAACTTCCACCCACTGCCCCTTGTGCTGTCACTGGGCATCACCCTGCAGAGCCTGGCTCCAGCCTCCTGGTACTCACCCTTCATGTACCTATAAACATGAATGAGGTCACCCCTTAGTCTCCTCCTCTCCAAGCTACAAAGCCCCAGCTCCCTCAGTCTTTCATAAGGAAGATGTTCAACCTCCTCAATCATTTTTGTGGCTCTGCACTGGACTCTCTCCAGCAGCTCCCTGTCCTTCTTGAACTGGGGGCCCCACAACTGGACACAACACTCCAGAGCAGAGTAAAGGGGCAGGAGAACCTCTCTCGACCCACTAACCACAGCCCTTCTAATACACCCCAGAATGGCATTGGCCTTCCTGGCTACAAGAGCACACTGCTGGCTCATGGCCATGCTTGCATCCATCAGGACTCCCAAGTCCTTCTCCCCTTCACTGCTCTCCTGCAGGTCAGTCCCCAGCCTATACTGATCCCTGAGTTTTTTCTTTCCCAGGTGCAGGACTCTACACTTGCCCCTGTAGAGAGATGGGTGTTGCTTTTGTCTCCCAGGTAGCTAGCAATAGGACAAGAGGAAAAGACCCCAGGTTGTGTCAGGAGAACTTGAGGTTGGATATATGGAAAAGATTTTTAGTGAAAGAGTGGTCAGACACTGAAACAGACTACCCAGGCAGGTGACCACCATCCCTCCAGATGTTAAAAAAAACCTGTAAACATGGCACTTTGGGACATGGTTTAGTGGTTATGGTGGCATTCAACTGATGGTTGCACTTGATGATGTTAGAAGTCTTTTCCAACCTTAATGATTCCATGATTCTACATACAATCTGTCAGTTTCTAATACCAACACTCCCTAAGTATGGCTCTCAAAGAGTTTGAATAACAATGAAGAAACAGCAGCTCACTCATGCTTTCTGGTTGAAACAAGGTCACTTCAGGATTGTGCTGCTTTGAGGCTAATTGAAATATTTTAATGGAGAAAATTATATCATAGGGTGTGAAAAGCAAACACTGCTGATGTCTACTTCACTCATAGGCTTGCTGAAATGCAGAAGAACAAGAACACAAACATAGCTAAGACAGTCTCTCACGGAGTGTCTCGGGCTCTCTAGCTGTTTTGGTCTTGGCCTCTCTGCTAACCTTACTAACCACTTTTCTTCTAACGCCCCTGGCAGATCCACCAAACTCCCCTTGCACATAAGTGTGCTGGTTTGAGGTTAATTAGAATATTTTAGCCTCAAACCAGCACAATAAGGCAAACCTTGGGGTAAGGTATAGGGGTGGGGAGAAGGTGGAAGAGTGGTTGGGAGCCCCTCCTGGGGTCTGTGATGTCTGGGAGGGGAGTTGTGTTTCTGAATTACCTTTAACTTGTCTATTTCTGTAACTATTCCTGTCCGTTGTGTATATCTCTGCTTGTACATTGTGTTGAGCTGTAAACAGAGCTTCAGTCCACTTTCAGCGAGCTGAGTCTTATCTGGGGGATTTTACAAAGGGGGGTGGGGGGTGTGGGGAAGAGTGGGGGGTGAGTAACTCCCAAATCATCACACTTGACTACCTAAATATAAGGCAATATCCAGTTAATCATAGAATAGTAAGGTTGGAAGGGACCTCAAGGATCATCTAGTTCCAAGCCCCTGCTGTTGCAGAGTGGGGAGCTGGGATCTCTGCTGCCTGACAGAAGTGGATTCTATGTGTTTACACCTGCATGTACCTGCAGCATTTGCACTGCTACGATGTCGCTGACGTGATGGTGTACAGTGTGCAAACTGCCTCTACCCCTCACAGCTGGGAGCCCAGCACACAAAACAGACAGAACAGACAGGAAGAGTGATGAGTCCCAGCCAGCAAGACAGACTGCAGTCTTTATGCATTATTAGACTGTTACCAAGTGCTTTGCAGTCATAACAACAAAACTGGGAGCTGTTTATTACCATAATAGCAAGTATATAATTAGCAGCAGCCCCAACATCTCATCCTGTGAAAGTGAAGAATCAGCAACTGAAATGCAGAATGACCAACTTACTATTAGGTAACAAAAATCTTCTTCCTACATCACATTCAAGTCCTGACTTGCAAAACTGTTTTTCTTTGTAAGGAATGTTTAGCACTTTCTACAAGGACCCACACTTAAGTCAGTGCAGGAGTCATTAAGCTCTATTCCATTACTCTGTGATTTGAAGTACTGATGGATAAACAAGTTCTGTGAGGAAATTCCACAGAGTTTGGAAATTAAGTTTGGAACTCGAGAGCTGCATCTGTCACGTGAAAGCAAAAATACCTAAGATTGACTTTCTGAGCATTTGCTACACAGGAACAATGGAATACACACCAAAGCTGTCAAGGGACTTTGTTAGGATGTCAGGTAGCAATAGGACTGGGGGCAATGGAACAAAACTAGAAATGGGTAGATTCAGACTGGGTGTTAGGAAGAAGTTCTTCACTGTGAGGTTGGTGAGACCCTGGAACGGGTTGCCCAAGGAAGTGGTCAAGGCCCTACCCCTGGAGATGTTTAAAGCCAGGATGGATGAGGCTCTGGACAGCAAGATCTAGTGCGAGGTGTCCCTGCCCATGGCAGAAGGGGTGGTACTAGATGATCCTTGTGGTCCCTTCCACCCCTGACTGATTCTATGATTCTGTGAGTCTGGACACACAGAATCATAGAATAAACCCATAGAATGGGTTTATTTTCCCATTACCTTGTATTCCTGAACATCCTGCTGATGCAGAACAACAGCAAACATTAAGCAGAGAAGACATTGCATAAGTTGTCATATAGATCATATATATCATCATGAATGTCTGTGTTAGTGGTTTTATCTGGACATAATTACCTAGCCTTCCAGTATCTGAAGGGGGCTACAGGAAGGTTGGGGAGGGATTATTTACAAGGTCCTGCAACGACAGGACAAGGGGCAATGGGTTTGAACTGGCAGAGGGGAGATTTAGACTGGATGTTAGGAGGAAGTTGTTTGCGGTGAGGGTGGTGAGACACTGGCACAGGTTGCCCAGGGAGGTTGTGGCTGCTCCCTCCCTGGAGGTGTTGAAGGCCAGATTGGATGAGGCCTTGAGTGACCTGTGCTAGTGGGAGGTGTCCCTGCCTATGGCAGGGGGTTGGAACTGGATGATCCTTGAGGTCCCTTCCGACCTTACCATTCCATGATTCTATGATAATTACAAAGCATGAGGTGAAAGTTCACCTTTCATGCTGTCAGTAATTCCTGTCAGGTACTTGGTGAAACATCCCATTCCTAACACATCTCGAGATGAATCAGTATTGCTGTGTTTCATTGGACAGAGGCACTGTGAAGAACAACAACAACACAAAACATCTACAAGAGTCTCACATGGTTGTCTGAAAAACCTTGACCTGGTTACTCAAAGAACTCAGTTCTTCAGTTCTCCTTCTATTTAATTTGTGTCTTTACAAGTAGATACCCACGCTGTCCAAATGACCTCCAGTTAATACCTGACGAGATCCTTCTTCAGTGCCACAGAAAAACATTTATTGCTCAGAATTGTAAATTCACATTCCCTCCTTGGAGTCCACATAAGAATCACAAGAAGTGAATTGTCAGACCTTCAGAAGAGCTAGAGAAAATTAATGGATGTCCACTTTTTACCCCAAACACTTGCACCAGGGATGCTCACTGTTTAGTTAGGCTATTGAAACTAAATGAATATTTTCTTCCCTTCCTCCTCCCATGTATCCTCAAAACCAGCAGAATATCTCCTGAGTTGGGAACAGGTAGATACAGGTAATGGGGTAATGCTTGGCTTTAATGAATAGTGTCTGATCATTTCACTACCATTTGCTAACCATTCATCAGCTTAGCTCCTTGTGGATTTGCATAATTATTTAAGAAATACACAGATTATTTGGCTTTCTGCCTAACTCTCCTCTGGTTTATGCTGGTACAAATCCAAAAGAAATGGAGTTACCACTGTGATGCAAATAGGCCAAGTTTCTGCTCTTTTGTTCCTCAGTAATCTGAAACGTTGATGATTTCTTATCCTTCACAGGCAAGCCAACAGGAACCAGCACCAGAGGGACCTATTTTCTAACAGAATCTACACTGTGCCTGCTCTGAACCCATTTGTTGCTTAGTAGGACCCTGGCACAGCTCCACAGACCAACAAACATGATTAAAAATGACTTGATGAATTTAGTCTATTGAACAGGTGGCTATAACTGGTCTGGAGGGAGAGGAAAACCACTGTCTACTAGGTGGAAACACTCAATGCTTTCTAGAATTGTTTAAACAACAACAGGTTAATGGACTGGAGTACAAACTGTCGATGGACCCAAGTACAGACAAACTTCAAGCATCCAAATCCCCTTGCTGGATGGGCCGTCAAAAACTCTGCAACACCCAGGAGCAAAAAGTGGGGGCAAAGGAAATGAAAGCACTGCAAAGCTGCTGGTGCTCTTCCTGACAACATGAATATATGATTAGATGCTGGGGAAATGGGAGATGATGAAAGGCAGTCACAAAAGGACACTACTCAATACAACAGTTGTGGCAAGGCAGTGAAGAGAAGCTTCCCTCTGAGGGTCTGGCTCCACTCCCTAAACAAAGCCAGGGAAAAACAGAGCCAGTAGCTTACAGCCAAAACAAGCAAAACCAACTAGATAAAAAAAGACTGGAGACAACTGGAATTGCCAGGGAATTGTTGAAACTGACAGGCACACACTGGTGATATGCAAAGCTGGCCTCTCTGGGGCACAGACATAAAATAATGGGGGGTTAAATAGAGCTAGCTGGTTTGGGTTAAGATGATGTAAACCCCTGATTTAAGAAAAGTGCAGTAATTTCATAAAAGGAAAGAAGTGACCTAAAGTCATCCATATCTTCTGAACAACTACAGCTGGTTCATGCACAGGTAGTGTACAATCTGTAAGTTAAGTGTTACAGAAGTTCATGTCCAGGAGAGTTGAAGTGATGAAATAACCAGAAAAGAGTATGTTGGGGCTAATGGAAGAGATGACAGAATCACAGAAGGTCAGGAGCTGGAAGGGACCTCAAAAGATCATCCAGCCCAACCCTGCTGCCAGAGCAGGATCACACAAGAATGCATCCAGGTAGGTCTTGATCATCTCCAGAGAGGGAGACTCCATAACCCCCTGGGCAGCCTGTTTCAGTGTTCTATCACACTCAGAGTGAACCAGATATAGATATACAGACTCAAAACTGTTAACAAACCCCTCTGGAATCAGCTGGGCTACACATGTTCTTATTAAATTTGAGACAAGAAAAAACAAACAGTGGAAACAGATCTGCTGCTTCCATCAAGCAAAAGAAATTTCAGAGCTTTTCCAGGAGAGTATGTTCTGTTCTAGCCATGCCTCCTACTCTGATGCTGATGCTGGCAGCTGCACTTTAATTTATTTGTGTACCTCTTACTGGAAGTTGAGTAAAATATGGAAGACAGTGAATCCACACAGTGATTTAGAGCCATTGCATATACATCTGTCACAAAGTGCCAGCCTGAGCATGATCTGCCATGCAGCTGGCAGGCACTCACTTCATCCTGTGGCTAGAGGTTTTGGGGATCTACCAATATTCATTGCCTAAAGGCAAGCTGCCCTAAAACATGGGCACCAAAGCAGAGATGAATTCAGACAGAATGTACAAGCTCCAGTTGCAAACAAAATAGTGGTCCATTTGCTCTGGTATTATCAGAAATGCCTGGACTTAAGAATGCAAATCACTTCCTCATAGAAATTTAAAACCACTCCCAAAGATACAAAGGCAAATTATAATCTAGAACTAAGAGGACATACATTACAGGGAGAAACAAGCAGTTCATACACACACTTTTTCCTTTTTATAGGGTTCTTAGGAGCTCATTTGGAATTTACCATGCATGTAAATGCCAAATGAATTTCAAGCACTGCATTAGCTGCCAATTCACTACACAATCCCTTGCAATTTTAATGTTCAACTCCTAACTGTCTGTGGCACCAGGTTTGGATTCTAGTCCTTGCAGATCATTATTTACTATTCAGATGATCATAGAATCGCAGAATGGTAGGGTTGGAATGGACCTCAAGGATCATCTAGTTCCAAGCCCCTGCCATAGGCAGGGACACCTCCCACTAGCACAGGTCACTCAAGGCCTCCTCCAACCTGGCCTTGAACACCTCCAGGGAGGGAGCAGCCACAACTTCCCTGGGCAACCTGTGCCAGTGTCTCACCACCCTCACTGCAAACAACTTCCTCCTTCCATCCAGTTTCACTCTCCCCTCTGCCACTTCAAACCCATTCCCCTTGCCCTGGCATTACAAGACCTTGCCAATAGTCCCTCTTCAGCCTTCCTGGAGCCCACTTCAGATACTGGAAGGCTACTCTAAGGTCTCCTGGAAGCCTTCTCTTCTCCAGGCTGCACAGCCCCAACTCTCTTTGCCTGTCCTCATAGGGGAGCTGCTGCAGCCCTCTGAGTATCTTGTCACCTTGTGGAAATCACAGTGTTAACAACTCCTACTATCTCCCAGGCATGGTGTGCTTAGATGGAACATTGCCCAAAGTCTTAGAACGGAAACAGGAAACACGCAGGAGGCTACAAATAAACTTTGTTCCACAGTAAAGGACTTCAATACTACCAGGATGGTTTTCACAGATTTCTTAAATCTAACAACAAGGGTCTAAGGTCTTTCTTTATGAGGCATTGCCACAGTCACTAAGAGCAGGACAAAGCCACTTTGGGGTGTATTAGAAGGGCTGTGGTTAGCAGGTTGAGAGAAGTTATCTTGCCTCTCTGCTCTGCTAAGGCAGCATCTGGAGTACTGTGTCCAGTTCTGAGCCCCCCAGTACAAGAAGGACATAGAACTGCTTTCCAGCACAGAGCCACCAAGATAATGAAGGGAATGGGACATCTCTAATGAGGAGAGACTGAGGGAACTGAGGCTCTGCAGCTTGGAGGAGACTGAGAGCTGACCTCATTCATGTTTATAAATATGTAAAGGGTGAGTGCCAAGAGGATGGTGCCAGGTTCTGCTAGGTGATGCCCAATGACAGAACAAGGGTCAATGGGTGGAAGCCAAGGCAAAGGAAATGTCATGTAAACATGAGGAGGATTTGAGGAGGACTTTTTTTTCACTGTGAGGGTGACAAAACACTGGAACAAGCTGCCCAGGGGGGTTGTGGAGTCTCCCTCTCTGGAGATGATCAAAACCCACCTGGATGCATTCCTGTGTGATCTGCTCTAGGTGATTCTGCTCTGGCAGGGGTGTTGGGCTGGATGAGCTTTTGAGGGCCCTTCCAGCCCCTGACATTCTGTGATTCTGTGAAAGGCCAGGTTGGACGGGGCCTTGAGTAGCCTGGTCTCATTGAGGGGCTTCTCTGACCATGTCACAGATCTCTAAGGTCTCTTCCAGCCTAGGCTGTTCTATGTTTCTATGAAAGAAGACAACACTGCTGCCCCTTCTATATTATCAGCTGAAATGGATGGAAAAGCCTCACATGATGGAGTATGAACTAGAACAACTGAAAAGTCAGCACACAATGTCTTCTGCCACCCCTGCTACAGAGAGGAGCACTTCTGTTGCTGGGAAATCCAGCTCAGTGCATTTCGAAGGCCTGCAGGAATATCTGGGCACCCTCCAGTAGTTTATGACCCCGTGAGGCTGAACAAAGAATTAAGCAGGGTCACAATCTAGATGTCAGGAAAGCAGACTTTGGTCTTTTCAGGGTTCTGCTTGGAAGAATCCCACAGACAGAAGAGGGGTCCAGCAGAACTAGTCAATTTTCAAGGATCACCTCATCAAAGTTTAATGTTAACAGGTGAGTTAAGTTGTACCAGTGAGCTGCTCACTGAGTTGCTATCATTGACAACATAGCAACTACTGGAACTGGTTTTGGGATTCTATAGAACACATTTAGCTCAGAATGACACAGAGAACTTGGAATTTTAAGGACATCTACACATCAGCAGCCTTCCCCAGCTCAGGACCAGGAAAGAATACTATACATAATGAAGCCAGACAGGGTTCCAAATTAGCTGTGCTATGTTGCTGGTGGCTCCACAGAATGTCAGTTTTGTGCTTGTAGAATACTAAAGGTTTCCTTCAGAAAGCAACCATTTTCATACTGATTCTGTGTATTTTTTTCATCAGAATTGCTGTTGTTAATTTCAACTTACACCTTTAAGCCTGTTTTCACTGCATCTACCTGTAACACCTTCCAAAAGCAATCTGCACAAACTAAGAGGAGGTCTCTGGCCTGAAAACAAAAACAAAAAAAAAACCAAACCCAAAAAACCTCCAAACAAAACCATTTCTTTGCATTATTCAACACAAGGAAACAAAAAGTCCTGAAGAAACAGAAGTAGAGTGTGGTGCAGTTGGTCTTACCAATGTAAGGCTAAGCTTTAATTGTGTAAGACAGGAGGTGAGGTAACAGCTGGTGAAGAAAGCAGCACATGCCACGTTCCCATGGCACACTCCCACAGGTATCCAAACCTGTGCCTCTATTATTCATCTGGAATACAATCCACAAGGTAATATCCACAATTAGCTAACTTGACCCACACGGCCTCTTCAAGTATCTTTTAAGTGGCTTTTAGTTCAATTGTATGTTACAAACCCTTTCATTTCTTTGATTCATTACAGTTCAATGCCTCTTTCACACATTTAGCAACAGCAGCATCTGGCTCTTCAATCAGCAGAATCCTTCAAGAGACCTGAGGTAACCACATGAAAGAAGCACAGGCACATGGAAGCTGAGACTTCTAAAATTTCATCTGATACGATTAATTACTTGACTAGATTAATTTACCACTGAATTGAACCCACCTTCCACTCTCAGAAATCACAGACTGATGATCCTAAGTAGGTGAAGTAACATTTCCCAAGTGAGTCATAATAAGCAGACATCAAAGACCTGGTGATGAGAATCTATACACCTAACACCTTTCCAGGGCAATAAGCCCCTGCTGCTGAGGGAAGGCACAGCAGCAGCAGCAAGCTCAGCAGCACTGGCAGCTTTTTTTTCTCAGAGCAGCCTGTCTTCTTTTCCAACTCACTGGAATTAAGAGAGAAAAAAAGATGTCCCAGTGTGATAGCAGCTTAATTATGGAATCACAGAACAGAGGCAGTCAGGACCTCTGGGGATCAGCTAGTCATAGAATCATAGAATGGCAAGGTTGGAAGGGACCTCAAGGATCATCTAGTTCCAACCCCTTGCCATAGGCAGGGACACCTCCCACTAGTACAGGTCCAACCCCCTTGCTAAAGCAGGGTCACCCACAGCAGGTTGTCCAGGACTGTAATGTCCAGGTGGGTTTGGAATCTCTCTAGAGGAGACACCACAGCCTCTCTGGGCAGCCAGCCCCAGGTCTCCAGCACCTTAGAATTATCCATTACTCAGTTAGAACCGCCCAGACATTCAACTCATTTGTGCCTACACACAGGACATTTCCAAGGAGGAGTTATTTACGTAGTTAACAATAACATCTGCACCTCACAAGTAGTTGTGAAATATAAAGGCATCATTTTATTATATGTAAACATATAATTTACATATACTCAGTCTGGAGAAAAGAAGGTTGAGGGGAGACCTCCTCACTCTCTAACTTCCTTAAAGGAGGCTGGAGTAAGGTGGAGGTTGGTCTCTTCCTAGCAATAGGTCATAAGACAAGAGGAAATGTGCTCAAGTTGTACCAGGAGAGGTTTAGGTTTCACATTTGAAGAAACTTCTTCATGGAAAGTGTTCTCAAACACTGGCACAGGCTGCCCAGTGAAGTTGTGGAATTCTCATCCCTGGAGGTGTTTGAAAGAGGCAAAGATGTGATGCTGAGGGCCATGGTTTAGCACCAGATTTGGTAGGGTTAGAGAATGGTTGGACTGGATGATCTTAAAGGTCTTTTCCAACCAATTCTTGAATGCTGAGAGAAAATGCTAAATAGCCACATGTGATAAAGAGTCAGTTCTGGGATTCTTGTGCTCCTTGCTAAGAAACATCTTTCCAAATGTCACTAAAACCTGCTTTATAGAGTGCACTACAGAGCAGTGCAATAGAGAAGGGTAAACACAGTGACTCAAGCTAGCACTTAGAAATCACAGCTCTCCTATAGGGAGTCATTATTATCATCATATCCTTAAGATGGACAAAATCTCCAGGATCATCAAATCCAATGATTTTATATATACAAACTTAACAATCCTGTTTATAGAAGGTTGAGACTCTAGAAGAAGGTTGCACTAACACAATAGTTGAGCACAGCCATATGTAGGCAAGGTACAGATACAATTTAACTCATAGAACAAGCTAAAGAACTGCAGTATGGTTCATCTAGTTTTGGGCTCCCCAATCCAAGAGAGACAGGGATCTACTGGAGAGAGTCCAACTGAGAGCTGTGAGCATGATTAAGGGACAGGACACCTCTCCTGTGAAGGAAAGCTGAGAGAATTGGGTCTTGAGAGGAGAAGGCTGAGAAGGGATCTTATCGAAGCCTATAAATATCTGAGGGGTGGGTGTCAAGATGAAGGTGTCAGGCTCTTTTCAGTGGTGTCCAGTGATAGGACAAAGAATAACAGGTACAAGCTGAAACACAGGAGGTTCCACCTGAACATCAGGAGCAACTTCTTTCTCTAAGGGTGATGGACCCCTGGAACAGGTTGCCAAGTCTCCTTCTCTGGAGACTTTCAAATCTACCTGGATGTGTTCCTTTGTGGTCTGCCCTACATGATCCTGCTATGGCAGAGGGGTTGAACTACATGATCGCTAGAGGTCACTTCCAATCCCATTCTATGATTCTGGCAAAAAGGAAAGTATCTTCTCATTACCTCTACCCTAAGGTTATCTGTATTGCAGGACTCACAGGATATGCAGTTTCATGTGCCAAAAACAGCAGTGGGAATGTGATCATGACTCATTTGTGATTGCTCAAATGACAAGCCACTCATGGAACAGAACTGCAAACTGAAGATACAACACACCATTACAATCCTTTCTTTTTCCACCATCAGAACTGTAATGCACAAAACCTGCCAGTGGTAAATCCTGTGATGTGCTTTAGCCTAAAAAGGTACAACAGGGAAGATCTGTATTTTGCCATTCCTACTTAACTGGGTTTTGTAGTTTATAGTTTCTAGTTAATCTGTGTCAAAGTGTCCAACTTACAGTGAAGTGGATCCAGCCTTACTAAATGATTCAATCCCTCCTCTACTGACACATGACCCCACTCTCTTTTTTTCCTACAAGGTTCTCCAAAGTGGACAAGGGATTCATTCCTGGGGCCACGGGAACTGTTCTGCCCTCTCTCCCCAAGGGATTTAGAGATTCTGTGCTCCCTTCTGCCCACTCACTCACAACTAGGGGCAAGTTCGATCATAAAGCTTGGGTGTTTCTCCTCACATAATGATAATGTCAGATGTGTTCAACACACAAACACCATATACCAAAGACCTGGTACAAACCTTGTGTGCAACCATAATTCAGAGCCACACAGGCCCATCACAAAGAACAAAGCTTCTTCCTTTCTACATGTAGCATTAGGAACTGTCAGGAAGACTCCAGGATTTATGCCTGCAATATGCAGTTTTAAGGCCAGCTCGTTTAGTAGGTTATCTTGTCTGGCTGGTTGTCAGTTTCATGTCCCTTATACACAGTGTCATGGCTTAAAGGACTGCTTGCTTTATTCCCTTTAATAAGACAAACAGATGCCCAACAGATGAACCAGTGAGAAGCAGCAGCAGAATGTGTTTGGTATGGTAGTGCCAGCTCCTTTTTGGTGTCTGTGCTGGTTTGAGGCTAATTAGAATATTTTAATAGAGAAAATTACACTATAGGCTGTGAAAGGAAAACATCATGACGTCTACTTCACTCATAGGCTTGCTGGAGAATTGTTTGGGAACACTAACCAAAACAACAGATAAGTGAGTGTCTCTCTGGCTCTTGCTTGAGCAGGAGCTGCTGGTGGGATCTAGCAGCTTCTGGGCTCTGGCTCCTCTGCTGATTAATCCTCACTAACCACCTTTCTTCTAACCCCCTGGCTGATCCTCCTAATTTACCTCGCACGTAAGGCAAACCTTGGGGTAAGGTACAGGGGTGGGGAGAAGGTGGAAGGGTGGTTGGGAGCCCCTCCTGGGGTCTCTGATTTCTGGGAGGGGAGTTGTGTTGCTGTATTACCTTTTTATTTGTATATTTCTGTAAATATTGTGTATATAGTGTAAATATCTGCTGTACATTGTGCAAAGCTGTAAATAGAGCTTCATCATTTAACTTCCAGCCGACTGAGTGCTAGTCTGGGTCATTTTACAAAGTGTGGGGGGTGGGGAACGCCCAAACCTTCACAGTGTCTACCAGCACAACAGGTTCTGCAGTTTGGTCTGTGATTATGATAACAACTACTTAAACAGACATTTTCACAAGCACTGGCCTGAGGGGTCAAAACTTCAGCATTTGAGATGTGTTGTAAAACCTGAACAGAATTTGCAGTAAAGGGTCAGCAGCTGGAAATGATTCCATGACAGCAATGAGAAGGAAAAAGGTGGTTTAGACAAACTCCTACATTCAGAGCAGCCTTCTGAGTGCATTTCTTAAGTATATGCATTCTAAAATATCAGCCCTATTAATCTTTCTTATTAAAAGCACAGGAAAAGAACAAACAAATTTAAAAAAACACAGAAAGTAGAAAGGGAACTTCTATAGTGGAGAGGTATAGAGAAAAAAGCTTCTAAAGCATTTTTTGAAGTAAAAAAAAAATTATTTTTTTTTTAAATAGGACTTGTAATGAGGCAATTTGAATCTGTTCTGAAGAGCAATGAAGAGGAAAAATAATTTCCCATCTGCTATTTCCTTTCAGATATCCCTCAGAATGAAGGTAGAGATGCCTGGATTGGAATTCTACTCTATCCAGTTAAGAATCCTACTCTATCTGGTTAAGAGGCTGAGAGAGTTGGGGCTCTGCAGCCTGGAGAAGAGAAGGCTTCCAGGAGACCTTAGAGTAGCCTTCCAGGATCTGAAGGGGGCTACAGGAAGGCTGGGGAGGGATTATTTACATGGTCTTGTAATGACAGGACAAGGGGCAATGGGAAGATTTAGACTGGATGTTAGGAGGAAGTTCTTTACAGTAAGGGTGGTGAGACACTGGAACAGGTTGCCCAGGGAGGTTGTGGCTGCTCCCTCCCTGGAGGTGTTCAAGGCCAGGTTGGAGGAGGCCTTGAGTGACCTGTACTAGTGGGAGGTGTCCCTGCCTATGGCAGGGGGTTGGAACTGGATGATCCTTGAGGTCCCTTCCAACCTTACCATTCTATGATTCTATAAGAAAGTAAGATAGAACAGTTTGAGTTGAAAGGGACTTCAAAGATCATCTAGTTCCAAGACACAGGATGAAAGCAGGAAACAGTTAAAGGAGAAACCAGTTTTTCATGAAGCAGTAATTTCAGTGACAATTTAAGTGAATCAAAGTCAAATACCTTGCACCAGCGAGGGTATCACAAACTATTTGTTCACCACAGCCCTGTACAGACCTCACAATGCAGAAATCTTGCCTGTGAACAGACCATTTTCACATAAAATGTTAGCTCTTTCCATGAAACCTGAACACTGTAAGCATCTGCATTAAGAGGAGACCAAAAAATTGCAGACTTCACTCCAAGGAATCCTCAGAGACAGATAATTCAAAAAACCAACACTACCTGTGAGCACAAGTTGTGATGTGAATCAAAATCCTTATAGAGTCCTCTCAGTGTCATCTCCAATAGATCTACTTTAAGACAAGGAAAAAAAAGGCTACAAACCGGAACAGAGAAAGTTTCACCTCAACATGAGGACAAACTTCTTTACAGTGAGGGTGACAGAGCCCTGGAGCAGGCTGCCCAGAGAGGTTGTGGAGTCTCCCTCTCTGGAGATTTTCCAAACCTACCTGGATGCATTTCTGTGTGAACTACCCTGGGTGATGTTGCTTGGCAGGGAGGTTGCACTGGTGGGATGTAAATGAACTGCAATTAAAGAATGAGCTGATTCATCCTTGGGATCAGCAGCTTACTGCTAAAGGTCCATTGCAAAAGAGAAAAGGCTGTCCCTTGGCCATGGACTCATTCTTATCCTGTCCACATCTCCCAGCCAGTCAGCATGACAGAGCCAGACAGACTGCAAACAACATCTGTGTGGATAAATGGTAATTGGACAGGGAATCACTTTCTCATTTTCACTGCTTAGGCTCCATGATGTCTGTTTCTCTATAGTTTTATCCTCTCTCTGCCTTGTGAGTGGACATGAACAACAAGAGATTGGTGTCTTAGGGTGTCTGCTATTGATAAAGAATATATGAAGTAAAGCTTCTTACTACTTAATACACTCTCTTTGTAAGTCTGCCATCCCTTCCAGCAGCTCCAGGCTCAAATGTGCAGCTGTCACAGATCAGCAGCATATCAAGCCTGTGTACTGGCTAGTTGTTGTCACTCTCAAAGACAGATATAACCCCACCTCCTATTTAGATGATATTTCCAAAGAAGAAGGGAGGAATCTTCTCTGAACTCATTAGAGCAATTTACACCCAGCACAAGCAAGCCACAAGCAACTGCTGTCTGCGAGGGTAATGGATGATGTCTTCTCTGACTGGATCCTAGAATGGTTTAGGTTTAGAAAAGACCTTTCAGATCATCCAGCCCAACCATTAACTCAGCACTGCCAGATCACCACTAAACCATCTCACTCAGCATCATATCTACATAGTTTTTTAATAGCTCTGGAGGTAGTGACTACCACTTGGCTACCTGGACAGCCTAGACCATCTGTGGTTGTTTTCCATCTAGTTATATTTGGCTGGTGTGTAATGCTTTCTTCCTCAGACTCTGGCCTTACTCTGTCCTTCTGCTGCTCTCTCTCCTCAGTAGTGACCCTGCTCAGTGTGGCAGCACGGGGGCCACCATCCCTTCCATAATGGCACTCTTCACATGTTTTAACTCCTCCAAGTACAAGATTTAGAGCTCTGACTTACCTCAAGACTTTCAGGTACTCTTTGACTTAACAGTTTTTAAAGCCAAGCTAACAAAAAGCTCAGGTGAACACTTGGGCCCCAATCCCAACTGCATCACCTCTCACTCTTCTATATTAAGAGTGAAGGTCAAGGGGATGGGGCCAGCATTTTTTCTGTGGGACCTGTTGACAGGACAAGGGGCACAAACTGGAGCACATCAGGTACAAGTAAAGCAAAACAAGTAACTTCTTTTCTATGAGTCTGCTGGAGCCCTTGAGCAAGCTACCCAGAGATGTTGTGGTGTCTCCTCCTTTGGAGAGATTCCAAACACACCTGGACATTGTGTTTCTTGGTAAGCTGCTCTGGATAATCCTACTTCAACAGGGAGGTGGGACTGGGTGATCTCTGCAGGTCCCTTCCAACCCTCAGAGTGCTGGGATTGTGTGGCTTAAATCTCAGATTAAGGACAACTAACTCATTTTATAGCATGGGCTGCAGTTCACTTTCATACAAGGTTCCCAACACATCCAAAGTACCAGAGGGCTGAGTGGTGGTGTCCACACTGCCATGCACAGAGATCTGCAGGTGCCAGAACAGATGTGCACCTGGAAAGGGACAGGGATGTGTAAAGAGCACCAGAACCTGCAGGGAAGAGGCTAGAATATTGAGCACTGAAAAATCACATTATCCCCGAGTGAACACTACTGCTTCCTCCACTCCACCTTCCACACTGGCAGGTGACTTGAGTATCTTGTAAATACACACAGACAGCAGAGTGCTTGGGATTAGAGCATCCTAGTTCCCCATTGCCAGCTTGTTAGGGTTACAAATGCCTCTTTTTGTACCCATTACAACGAGATTGTGCAGCAGCACTTCTCACAGGTTAATTAATGTACAGAAGAGAAACTCGTGCCTTGCTTAAATTTTACATCTTACCTACCTTTCACTTCCTCTTGCTTCCAAACCCTTCTCTAATCAGGGAGGAGACAGATGGAAAAGAAGACCCTTTTCAATAAATCAGTGGCTATAGAAAGGGATTCCAACTAAAAAAAAAAGCACCCATCAAAACACTCTGCTTTCCTATGCATCTCTTCAAAGAGTCTTGCAAATGCCAATGAATGCGATGTGGTGTCTGATGTTGTGACAGAAGCAAGAACATCATTAAGTAAGAGCTGTCAGCAGGTATTTTATTTTCTCCCTGAAGAATAAGGCTACTCCTTAGGCATTATTTTTTGACTAAATGTTAGTTTTGTTTTTTTTCCTTTCATTTCCATTCTAGAATGTAAACCTAAAAGATAGTAAACTTTATTTGCTTGTGAACTAGACAGATGAGAGACCATTAGAGACAGCCTGTGAGGAAAACCTCTGCAACCACCAAGATTCAAAGGCAGTGGCCAGTAGAGATGCACTAATTGCCCTCTCATTGGGATGTAAGAGGAAAACAATGTCCTACCCACCTGTCTTCCTTACTGAGACACCCATAGAACAGTGCTGAGCTAACAGCAAGATGGTAGCCAAAACCTCCTCCACAGCTGAGAGGGATCTGGGAGTGCTGGTGGACAACTGGTGGAACATGAGCAGGCAGCGTGCCAGGTGGCACAGAAGGCCAATGGCACCCTGGCCTGTATCAGGAATAGTGTAGCCAGCAGGAGTAGGGATGCAATTCTGCCTCTGGTGAGAACTCACATTGAGTACTATGTGCAGTTCTGGGCCACTCACTTCAAGAAGGATGTTGAAGTGCTGGAAAGGAGAGCAACAAGACTGGTGAGGGAAAGTCTTATGAGGAGAGGCTGAGGGAGCTGGGGGTGTTCAGCCTGGAGAAGAGGAGACTCAAGGGGGACCTTACCACTCTCTACAACTACCTGAAAGGAAGCTGTAGTGAGGTGGGGGTCAGGCTCTGCTCCCAGGTAACTTGTAACAGGACAAGAGAACATGGCCTGAAGCTGCGCATGGGGAGGTTTAGGTTGGATATTAGGAAGCACTTCCTCACAGGAAGGTGATTAGGCACTAAAATGGACTGCCCAGGGAGGTGATGGAGTCATCACCCCGGAGGTCTGAAAGAAAAGCTTGGATGTGGCACTTGGTGGCATGCTTTAGCTGATGTCATACTGTTAGGTTATAGGTTGGACTTGATGATCTCAGAGGTCTTTTCTAGGCTGAGTGATTCTGTGATTGTGTGATTAAGAAACATTCCATACAGCTTGAACTGAAGAAGGTGGCCTCCTGTAGGTACTTACAAACTCATCACACCCCAATCAAGAATTAATACCAATGGGATGAGCAGCAACACATAGACAGAAAGGCTGATGACATTAAGCACAACCATAAAGACCAAAGTATGGGCAAGCAAAATTACCCAGTGGAGAGCACCAAAGTCCTTCATCATAGCAGATGGAAGATGAGAAATCAGAGGCAAGGTACAATCTAGCTCAGGAAGCAGGTTTAGGAATACAGCCACAGGCTTCAGCAGGGTCCTACAAATGCCCCCAGCACAAAAGTTCCGAGGATGAGCAAATCAGCACTACCATAATCCAAACTAAATGGATTTATTTGATCAGTAATGGCTTAACAGCTCTCATCTACTCTAAAACCATTGGGAACTCAGGGCCACTCACAAACTCAGGAAAGACAGCAACAGACTTGAGGGAACAACTGGTGACAAGAAACAAAGGAATGATACCAAGGAGCCAAATCAGATGAACTGCAGAGGGAACAATGCAGTGACATTTCACCCAAGGCTTTTAGACAGACAGTGGGTGCAGCTCAGAGGAATACAGCCTGGAGATGCACCATGACTATAAATGGGAGATGTCAAGGGTCAGGGCTTGAGAGACCCCTGACAGGGCTTCAGCCAACAGTGCCAAACACTGCTGCTAGTAGGCTCTGACTCTGACAATTTGATTCTAAATCTAGCTGCTATGGCACCCAAGGAGAAGTGTAGATCTTTATATTTATTTGAAGTTCACTCAGAGGAAATTCCTGGAATGTACTAAGAAACTTTGTGATGTTTATTTAATCCACCACAGAGTAAGAGTTAAAATCCTTTCCAGAGAAGTGCCACATGGCAGTTTGGCACAGAAGGTTAGAAAGGTCAAGTAAATCCTGTAGCACAGACCCTTCAGAAGACATTTCTCAATAAAAGAAAGGCCTGAATCAGAGAGTGGAAAGGGAGGTTATTTCTTTGTTCAGGAATAATACAATAGATATTTATGCTCTGTAGTAATTTGTTTCCTGGTGCTTATTCAGAAATCCTTATTTAGCTATTAAAAAGACAAGTGGTCTGTGAGTGAGTATTGTTAGATGGCTTGAATAGTGGAGCAAAGGCATTACCAGAGAATGACTCTGATATTTATATTTATGTTCCTTATGTAAAACAACATCAGCAGGTTTTCAGAGGAACACAGGTATTTAAAAGCATTCATGATTATATCTGCAGCTTCCAACCAGTGCAGAAGTTCTTCACCAGGAGGCTGGTGAGACTCTGGAACGGTGTTGTGGTAGGTCTAAATAGACCCAAGGTGGGCTTGTACATGTCCTGGTTTGCCCAGGCATGCTCCCCTGCTCCCCCTCCCTCTGTGCTGGGGGTGGTGGCCACAGGAAAGGGGACCAAAGCCCCAGCTGCACCTAATATGGGCAAACTGCCATCCTGACTGGCTAATCTATCTCCAAAGGCACATCAGTCTCGGGCTGGAATGGATATAAAGGATGAGCAGGTAGCACATTAGGTTTGGTGCCATTGTGCTCTCTGCTATTGTATCCCTGCCTGCTCACTGCCTCATCTATCCCATCTGAGCTGGGTGGGACCCCAAGGAGCAGGATCAGGCTCTGATGCCTCCACACGTTCAGCCTGCACAGCCAGCGTGACACTGTGCCCAGACTGCACATCACAGACATCTGCCTGCACATGAGAGCCTGCTGCCAAGAAAACCAGGACCAGCTCAGAGATGTCTGCCTCCTTTAGCTGAAGCACCCAAGAGCCTGAGGAAACTCCAAAGCCTCTAACAGCTTTGGGCCCAGCAGCAGCCCTGCCACATGCTTTGGGTATTGTCCCAGGATATTTTTGTGAGTAAATACTTCAAGCCTCTTGTAACCATTAATTGCCTTCCGCCATAAGCAGAAAGGAGCTTCCTGTGTCCATCCAGTGGCTAAGCAGCATAACTAACTGCAAACGGTGTGAGTGACCACACAAACCTTCTCTGCCAGTAAAAATGTTTGCTTATGTTATTGCCTTTAAAGTGTTCCACTTTACTTGTTCCCTGTATGTGCAAATTTCCAAACCCTGCATTTTTGAACCTTGTAAATAAGGTTTTTAACGTTAATAAACAGTCTTCATAGTTATTAACAATCTCTGCCTCGATATCAAAATTGATATCGTTATTAATTTTGAAACGGTTCTCCCTTACAAATGGTCAAAACCCCATCCCTGGAGGTGTTCAAGGCCAGGTTGGAAGAAGTTCTAGAAAGCCTGATTTCTAGAACTCACACCTCTAGTGTGAGGTGTCCCTGCCCATGGCAGGGGAGTTGGAACTAGATGGAAGTTGGAACTAGATGATCCTTGTGATCCCTTCCAACCCTGACTGATTCTATGCTTCTGTGTTTCCAAGTCTGACTTGTTCCACTTGACAGAGACACATGTGAAGAGTAGTGACTGTGAAGGTTTGGGAGTTTCCTGCCCCCCCCCCCCTNTTCTCCCTTACAAATGGTCAAAACCCCATCCCTGGAGGTGTTCAAGGCCAGGTTGGAAGAAGTTCTAGAAAGCCTGATTTCTAGAACTCACACCTCTAGTGTGAGGTGTCCCTGCCCATGGCAGGGGAGTTGGAACNTTACAGAAATATACAAGTTAAAGGTAATACAGAAACACAACTCCCCTCCCAGAAATCAGAGACCCCAGGAGGGGCTCCCAACCACCCTTCCACCTTCTCCCCACCCCTGTACCTCACCCCAAGGTTTACCTTACGTGCAAGGTAAATTAGGAGGATCGACCAGGGGGGTTAGAAGAAAAGTGGTTAGTGAGGATTAATCAGCAGAGGAGCCAGAGCCAGAAGCTGCTAGATCCCCCAGCAGCTGCTGTACCCAGCCAGCGACAGAGAGAGACTGACTTATCTAATGTTTTGGTTAGTGTTCCCAAACAATTCTCCAGCAAGCCTATGAGTGAAGTAGACATCATGATGTTTTCCTTTCACAGCCTATAGTGTCATTTTCTCTATTAAAATATTCTAATTAGCCTCAAACCAACACAGTGACACTGCCTCAAGAGAGGAAAAGACTTTCTGGAATCAAATCTGCTTTACTTCCACAGCGAATACACTGAGGGAGGGAGTAGACAGATGCAAAAATGTGCATTATACACAGAAAGTCTCTTTGGAGAAATCAGCTCATTCATCACAGGTAGTATAGCAGGTCTGCAGCTATTTCCATACTGTATTAAGTGTTAAGAAATGTGTGAGACATCACATCTTCAGATCTCCAGATCATGCTCTCAGAGTTTGCTAGCCACATTTTCACAAAGCCTGTATCACACACACTGCTTTGGTACAGGCTCTTGGAGGTAAAAAAAAAAACTAAACCACAACAACATCTGGTTCAATGCATTCAAATTAACAAAACAAACAAAAGAAATAAAAATTCTAAAATTGCTCACTTTTAACTACTGGGGAAAAAAAAAAATCTGTACTGGCTTTTCAGCTGTTGCAAGGACACTGACAGCCCAAAATTCCCCACACAAAACAGACAGTGATGGTAGTTACTGCCATTTCTTTTCCTGCAAAACTCCATTGAGGATATTTTCAAGAAGTTCCTTTCTCTGTAACCATTCAACAGTAAAGTGCCTCTCACTTAAATAAACCTTGTTATGACATTCAAGCTGACACAAGGAAAAAAAACTTTGCAGTGAGGCTGAGAGAACCTTAGAGCAGGTAGCCCAGAGAAGTTGTGAAGAGATTCCAAACCCACCTGGACATTGTGATCCTGGAAAACCTGCTGTGGATGATCCTGCTTTAACTAAGGGGTTGGACTAGATGATCTCCAGAGGTCTCCCCCAAGCCCCACCGTGCTGGGATACTGCATCAAAAAAGAACCAGCTTTAACCTGTGTAAATCCAGCACTCCCTAAGCCTGTATTTAGAGATAAAAAGAGCCTTTTGTTCACTAATTAAATCTGAGGTCACTTTTTCAGTTGAGGAATAGAATAGTCACTGACTGTAACTCATGTGAACTTAAGAAATCCCAAGCACACTGCTTGCCTTTCCCTTGGAAAGACTGAAGAATTCAAACTTTCTTTCTGCCCAGCAGTATTTAGCCAGCAGCTCAATGACACAGTGACATCCAACAGGCAGCAACAGTCATCTAGAAAATTCTCCCTCCTAGAGCTGCCACTCCACAGTGCTAGAACTGTGCTAGAACTGACTGAAGTAATGAAATCCTGGCTCGTTTTTGCAAGCGTTGTGACTGGGGACAGGAAAGGAACTTATTCTGCTTTCTTCCAGTTCACTGTGTGACTACACAAGGATCCAAACAGAGTCATTCCTTCCTAAAGGCATCAAGTCTCACCTACTTATTCAAGAATGCACAATGGAGACCTGTTCCCTAGTAGGGACACAAACTGTTCTATGACTCTGTGTAGGAACAGGAGTAAAGCAGAGTGAAGCAGAAATAACTGGGCAAGAGGGTAGAAATAGAGCAGGAGAAGTGATGTGGAAAGCTCTGGTTCTGATGGATGTGCAATGGAACAAAAAAAGAGGTGGATCCCAGTGCATCTCTAACTCTGCATGGAGTCAGGCATAGCTGACACTCTACAGATGGTGCAAGTTGACCACTGTCAATTAAATTATAGAAGCTCTGATCAAGTCAGCTGACATCCATCTGTCTCATCCCAAAACAACCCTCAGTGCAGATTAACCACATATAAATTACAGAGAAACTGAACTTTCCTTCTATCCTGGTGGGGAGGGGGAGGTCAAAGCCATACATTCACAGAAGATGCCACCATAGACCTGCCACACTGGATCCACTTCTGGGATCACAGAGGAACACGCAGAGATTTCAGCAGCACGCTCAATAGGATGCAAATGCACATCCCTACAAAATGTTGTTGCCCTTTTCTTGGATATGTGTTTCATGCAATATTAACCACACCCCATTCTTCACAATTTTATTACTCTAATTAAGTTTGCATTTGTTAATTCTCCTGAAAATTGAACCCAGCGGGGTTTTACTCAGTACTTCTTTCCTCACACACACCCCTCTCACTTCTAGTGATGGTTCCAAACAGGAATATAATAACATCCATAATGAAAAGCAGGCTGCAGTCCCTACCCAAGGTATGTGACAACTCATTTAACATATAAATTGTTTGAGGTATTATTTCAGGTAAGTGATCCTAATGCACTGCCACATTTTATGCCATTAGCCTCGGGGCCCCAGTCACAGCCATTTAGTGAGATATCATGTTCAGTCCCTCGGGCTCAGTTTTTCACCAAAGCTAACAAACACAGGCTCAGATTTGCAGCAAATGCTTGCTTTCAGGCACGTGATAGAGTGCACAGCAAGACCTGCACTCCTGGATGACCACATCCACTGTGCTAACCCCCTGAAGCTCGCTGTGGCACACGGCCACAGCCACTCGAGAAATAACCTGCACATTAAGTGCTATCGAGTACAGCTATTTTCAACATTCATTTCAGTGGTCTAATGTCCTCAGGGAGCAAGTGCTTCAGTCACTTACAGAGTTCATTGAGAAAAAGCAGCTGCTTTTGAAGTTTTCAAGAGGAAGATGGAGTCTGCACAAGTTTAGGTACTCAGAGCTGGTAGATTGGATGCCAGGCATTGTCAACTAACAACCAAAGTCCTGTTGAAAGCTTCCAAGAATCACAAGCACCGGTAGAATTGCTCTCTTTTAGCATTCCTTCTGTCTCCATCTATTTACAAAGATCTAGCAAATACCCAATTTGATTCTCTACTGTGCACGTAGAATCACTTTTTTCCTTGAAGGAGCCTTAAAGCACAGGAGGCTGCTCATGTGCAGTGCATATACTACTGAGACACTAAAGCAATTTTTAAGTAATATCTGTAATCAGTTACTACCAGGCCAGATAGGAAGAGCTAAGTATCAAAAAATTCAGCTGAAAACAAGCAAACAAAAAAGCCATGAAGATCTCCAAGTGCTCCAGGCCTTTTTTTGATCAGGATTCAGGTAATACCAGGGGAGAAAATAGCAGAAGATTAACAGCTAGGTATACCAGCCCTTTACAAGCATATAGCTCCACTGGCCAACCTGTGCAACACTTAGTCCTGATTTGACAGCTAAAGATTATATTTTCCCTTTTAAAATCAGTAAATTATGGAGTCTGATAGGGTGACAAGAAGAATGCACAGAGGTTGAGAGCCCTGGGGCTGTTGAGCCTGCAGAACAGAAGACTGAGAGGGGATCTTTTCAATGCTCAGCAAGAGCCAAAGGGTAAGGGGCAAGAAGATGGGGCCAGACTCTTCTCAGTGGTGCCCAGTCACAGGACAAGGGGTAATGGGCACAAACTGCCCAGGAGGTTCCATCTGAACACAAGGAGAAAGTTCTTTACTTTGACAGTGCCAGATCCCTGGAGCAGGCTGCCCAGTAAGGTTGTGGAGTCTCCTTTTCTGGAGAGATTTCAAACCCACCTGGAGATTGTGATCCTGGGCAACCTGCTTTAGCAGGGGGTTGGACTAGATGATCCCCAGAGATCAGTTCCAACCCCCATCATGCTGTGATCCTGTGTAATAAAGAGTTGTGCTGCATGTTCAAGGCCAGGTTGGATGAGGCCTTGAGTAACCTGTACTAGTGGGAGGTGTCCCTGCCTATGGCAGAGGGTTGGAACTGACTGATCCTTGAGGTCCCTTCCAACCTTAATCATAGAATCATAGAATGGTAAGGTTGGAAGGGACCTCAAGGATCAGTCAGTTCCAACCCTCTGCCATAGGCAGGGACACCTCCCACTAGTACAGGTTACTCAAGGCCTCATCCAACCTGGCCTTGAACATGCAGCACAACTCTTTATTACACAGGATCACAGCATGATGGGGGTTGGAACTGA
>VWZE01023700.1:174150-187539 GCA_013396675.1 Eubucco bourcierii
CTCAGGGCTGCTCTCCAGCCATTCACCACCCAGCCTGTATTTGTGCTTGGGATTGTGCCTACCCAGGTGCAGGACCTTACACTTGGCCTTATTGAATTTCATCAGGTTGGCCTGGGCCCACCTCTCCAGCCTGTCCAGGTCCCTCTGGATGGCATCCTGCCCTCTAGCAAGTCGACTGTGCCACACAGCTTGGTGTCATCTGCAAACTTGCTGAGGGTGCACTCCATTCCTCTGTCCATGTCACTGACAAAGATGTTAAACAGCACTGGTCCCAGCACTGACCCCTGAGGGACACCACTTGTCACTGGTCTCCAGGTGGACATTGTGCCGTTGATCGCCACTCTCTGGGTTCGACCATCCAGCCAATTCCTTATCCAGCGAGTGGTCCATCCATCAAGTCCACCTTCCCATTCTATGATTCTATGTTCCATTCTTTTGCACGTTGTGCTAATACAGTATTGGTTGGATTTTTTTGTTTGTTTTTGGGTTTGTTACTCTGGTATATTTCAAAGTTCTTCTAAATCACAGCCTGATCATAACAGCTGACTCATTTCTCCCCATGGATATAAACACAATATCTCAATTATCCAGTAACAAGCTGAACTTCTTTTTACTCTCAATTTGTGATAGGACTGTTTGGAGCATCATTTTGTTCAATGGACACAAATGGTAGGAGAAAGAACACATTGGAGACTGTAATGTGTACATACCTGACACCAAATTCTGCTTAGCAGTGCCCCAGCAATTCTGGTTCAGTGGAGAAACTAACATTAAAAAAGTCACATTTTGTGTCCAATATTCTCTTCACTTGGTTTGAAATAAACTGGCTCCTCTCTCTCTTGTTTTTTACAAAAGCACATATAAAGCACTGGGTAGCACTAGTGCAGTCCCTACAGAAGGAACTCCACTGCTGTAATTGTAAATAAACCTCTGATATTTTGGAATAACCCCAGCAACTCACTGGCCAACTATTAGCCATTCTCTCCATCCACTCCTACCAAAACTACCTCTGTATTTTTCTTTGCTCAAACTGGAAACAGGATAAATACATGTTGTCAAAACCAGGGGGATACTTGTCTGTTCTTGTTGACAAAATCTGGATTGATGTAAGGAAAATTGTCACCTCACCTGCAGCAAAACACTGTGATGTGGGCAGACAGGTCGATGAGTGGGTAACATTATGGCCTGTCACTTGAATTGCTGCTCTAGAGAGCAGGTAATGAGAAGAAGAAGTAAGGGGTGCATAGAAAAATGTGAGAGCTGACACAAGGATGTGCAATGGTTTTACTCAGGACAGGACCCTCCCCTCTGCTTTATCACATGAGTAGTAGAGCATACACTAGTGGAGGTTGCTGAGCTAGTGTGCACAAGCCATTTGAAATAATTGTCATCTTGAGCACCTTACCAACTGCACAGTATTAAACTCCAGAAGGATATTTCTTTGTGCTCTCAAGTAATCTTCAGATCATGCTCCGAGGAGGACATTTTGCACTCCTGGCACTGCCATTTAGAAGTCCTTTCTCAAGTAAGCAGTTAGTCCATTACCCAAGGGCCAAAGGGTGGAAGCTGAGGCACAGGAAGTTTCATGGAAACATGAGGAGGATTTTTTTCACTGTGAGGGTGACAGAATACTGGAACAGGTTGTGGAGTCTCTTTCTCTGGAGACACTCAAAACCCGCCTGGCTGCATTCTTGTGTCATCCAGTATAGGTGCTCCTGCTCTGGTAAGGGGCTTGGACTGGATGAGCTTTGGAGGACTCTTCCAGCCCCTGACATTCACACAGTATCACAGTATCACCAGGGTTGGAAGAGACCTCAAAGATCATCAAGTCCAACCCAATACCACAGCCCTCAAGACCAGACCATGGCACCAAGTGCCACATCCAAAAGTGCCTTGAACACCTCCAGGGACGGTGACTCCACCACCTCCCTGGGCAGCCCATTCCAGCAGTCAGTGACTCTCTCAGGCAAGAACTTTCTTCTCACCTCCAGCCTAAACTTCCCCTGGCACAGCTTGAGACTGTCCCCTCTTGTTCTGCTGCTGCTTGCCTGAGAGAAGAAGGTAACCTCCCCCTGGCTACAACCACCTTCAAGGTAGTTGTAGACTGCAATAAGGTCCCCCTTGAGCCTCCTCTTCTCCAGGCTAAACAATCCCAGCTCTCTCTGTGATGCCCTTTCCTCTGCACTGTTTATTTTTCCCTGTTGACATCTCAGAGAAATGTGGTCCATCACTGCCTCTCATTACTGCTGCAGTGCATTTGAAGCGGAGACACAATCGTCTATCAGAACAATCCTCACCCCAAAAACCAGGGGTTAGGAGAAGGCTCCCAAAGCAAGCTTGGCTGTCGCTAAAGAGAAGACAGCACTGAAGCTGTTTAGACTGCATAGAGTTAAGTAAACCATATGAGCACGTGGTACAAAAATATTGCAGGGTGTTTTGTGTGCCTTTAGAGGTCACAGACACTGCATGCTGTGCATATGCCAACTCATCTGCTGTTTTTCACGGAGAATCCAAGCCACTCTCTAGGCAAGCCAGCTTGGGCTGGGAGCACTGTCATATCGTTCAAGTAAATACATCTGTTCCCTTCTAACCCCCCTCACTTTCACTTCTTTTCACTATTTTCTAGCTATAATGGCTGGGGTGAGTCTATCTCTAATAGCAAAGGGTGTTGTAATCCAGAGATACAAGCTTCACATACAGGGTCAGGTTGTAGGTCTACTTAGCCAAAATGTTTGAGTCAAACTTGAAAGAAAAACAAACAAATAGTTAAGGCTGGCAACCTACTGAGCTTCTAGGCAGCAAAACCAAAACTCAGCTGATGAAAACGGAACCTCTGCTAAGCATCCGTAAGTTTTTGATGCAAAAAAAATTAGGAGAGTGAGCAAGCTGCATCTTCAGTCTTCATATAACCCCCAAACTTTTCCAACACTAATCCAAGAATGGAACCTTCCTGTCTTACCCATCACAGAATGGTAAGGTTGGAAGGGACCCCAAAGATCCAACTAGTTCCAACCCTCTGCCATAGGCAGGGACACCTCCCACTAGTACAGTTCACTCAAGGCCTCATCCAACCTGGCCTTGAACATCTCCAGGGAGGGAGCAGCCACAACCTCCCTGGGCAACCTGTGCCAGTGTCTCACTACCCTCACTGCAAACAACTTCCTCCTAACATCCAGTCTAAATCTCCCCTCTGCCAGTTCAAACCCATTGCCCCTTGTCCTGGTATTACAAGCCCTTGTCAATAGTCCCTCCCCAGCCTTCCTGGAGCCCCCTTCAGATATCGGAAGGCTACTCTAAGGTCTTCTGGAAGCCTTCTCTTCTCCAGGCTGCAGAGCCCCAACTCTCTCTGCCTGTCCTCATAGCAGAGCTGCTGCAGCCCTCTGAGCATCTTTGTGGCCTCCTCTGGACCTGCTCCAACACTTCCATGTCCTTCCTGTGCTGAGGGCTCCAGTGTTACCCTAAGTAGGTAATAAGAGAAGCACTTTACTGTGAAGCTTAATTAGCATTCTTTCTGCATGCCTGTGGTCCAGGTAAGCCCTTTTGTTGGTTTGGACAACAATGAAGAGACCACAGCCATACTGCCTCTACTCTGTTGGTCTGACCAGTCAGTCAATGTACAACATCTGGGATAAACAGGAGGATACTACTCTGATTGGGAATCCTCCCTTTCCCTTCTCACCTAAAATACTCCGTAGCTTTGGATGAGGCAAGTTTCAGGATTTGTGTCCAAAATCTCACCTTGTCTCCCACACTAAGTGCAACAAAGAGTATCATCACCACCTGATGTCATGGATGGAATGTGCAGACACACCAGAAGTGTCCACTAACCTGTAAAGTTAGATGAAAACAAGTTGAATCTTTCTTTAACACTCAAGAGTTATCTTCATATTGCTATGATTTTTTTTTTTATGAAGAGTTTCAAAATACCCTGCAGATCACAACCCTCCTTCCATCTTTCACCTCTCCTGGGTTGTATATTCCCTTAATTTCAGTTTAAAGCTCAGCCTTGAAGCACACTTCTTGATTTAGGCTGTTTCCTGGGAGAGACTCCAAAACATTACATGGGAAGATCAATTCTTTCTCTTTTCTCACCAAACGGATTTTGAGGAAGTAATAAATGCCAGAAATTCCAATATGCTGCCTGGTGAACTGTTCACTGTGATAGCTGAAGAGATGGGTGATAGGTTTGGGTATTTCTACAAAAAGTATTCCAGAGTCTGTGAGAAATTTGGAATTGGGGAAAAAAAAAAAAAAAAAAAAAAAAAAAAAAAGGGGGAGAAAAAAAAAAAGACAAAGATAAGAGAGAGAGTGTCAAACAAGATCTGAGCCTTGGTTATCCCAGAAGCAGAGGCTGTGTTCCATTATGCCCAAAATACCAGTTCACCCAGTTCATGGAACCATAGGATGATAAGGTTGGAAGGGACCTCAAGGATCATCTAGTCCCAACCCCCTGCCATAGGCAGGGACACCTCCCACTAGCACAGGTCACACTTAAGGCCTCCTCCAACCTGGTCTTGAACACCTCCAGGCAGGGAGCAGCCACAACTTCCCTGGGCAACCTGTGCCAGTGTCTCACCACCCTCACTGGAAAGAACTTCCTCCTAACATCCAGTTTAAATCAGTTGCTGATGGCAGACTGGTTGCCAATGTTCACAAAAGACTTCCTGTGCTTTATTCCTCTCAGGGTTATGGTACATTAATGCACAGAGAAACACAAGGACTCTTGAAAATATTTGGCCAAAATCCAACTAACATTCTGGAAAACTTATGTCCTGGATGAGATGCTGACCTCAGCAGCACATAAGATAGAGCTGAGAAGCAAGGGAGGGGATTCTGCCCCTTTGCTCTGCCCTGCTCAGACCCCACCTGGAGTCCTGTGTGCAGTTCTGGAGCCCCCAGCACAGGAAGGACATGGAAGTGTTGGAGTGGGTCCAGAAGAGGCCATGAAGATGCTCAGAGGGTTGCAGCAGCTCTGGGCTCTGCAAAGGCTGCAAAGGCTACAGACAGCAGCTCTGTAAAGGCTCCAAAGGCTACAGACAGCAGCTCTGCAAAGGCTCCAAAGGCTACAGACAGCAGCTCTGCAAAGGCTCCAAAGGTTACACACAGCAGCTCTGCAAAATCCTCATATTCCCTCAAAATATTCAAAGTTTAAGGGGCCAGGGAGCACATCTTGACACTATGGAACACATTTAGCCTTCATATGGTACACAGCCTCAAAAATAAGTGCAAGTGAAACACTTTCATGTCCCAGTGATAAAAGCTTTTCTGGCATACAGAAATGCCTTGGTGGGGGCTCAAAAGATTTCTTTTTTCTTTTTCTGACTGACACTAAAAGGTCACCTAATTGACAACAAAACAATGTTAAGTTTTACATCTGAACTGAGAACCAACAATTTATATCAAATCTTCCTAAGGTATTTCTTGAGGCATGAAGCACACCTTCATGAAATCAGTACCTGCTGCTGTATTGAATCTCTAAGTTCATCACATGGGCAATGAGCACCTCCTGCCACATGGAAGAATCTGAAATGTTCTCTGTGGAAAAAGTGTTTTATTCTGAAGCATACAGGACATGTTCACAGTCCCAGCCTTTGTCACTGATCAAGAGGTTTCTATTAGAACCTCGGGGGGAAAAATAATAACAATAGAATCATAACATTGTTCTGCTCAGAAAAGAACTTTTAGATCAAGTCCAACCATTAACCCAGCATTGCTATGTTACCACTAAACCATGTTCCTCAGCACCACATCCACACAGCTTTTCAGTCCCTCCAGGTATGAGGACTGTACCACTGTCCTGGACAGCCCGTTCCAGGCTTGGCAACCCTCACAGGGAAGACGTTTCTTCTAATAGCCAACCTAAACACCCCCTAGAGCAATTTGAGGACATTTCCTCTTGTCCTACTCACTTGTAACTTGGGAGAAAAGACTGACCCCCACCTCACTACAACCTCCTTTTAGGTGGTTGTAGAGAGCAAGAAGGTCTCCCTCAGCCTCCTTTTCTCCAGGTTGAACATCCCCGGTTCCCTCAGCTGCTCCTCACAAGACCTGTGCTCTAGACCCAGCTTCATTGCTGAGTCTTCTCAGAGGCTAAATTCATTTGTTGCTAATTCCTCTGCTCCTGGTGCACAAGAACTCTTTTCTGCATGCAATGATGGAAAGCTTTGAAGTGTTGTTATTCCATCTGAGCTATTCCACACGAAGGACTCTCACAGACCACCAGCCTCCGTTCTGTCTAATGTATTAAACATTCTCCCTTTTCTCCAGGCTAAAAGGCTGGAGCTATGTTCTTTAAAGCTCCCAATTCCACAGCAAGAAATAGAACAAACACAATAAGTAAAAGCATTCATTGTGGAAACAAAAGAGAATGTTTCACACAGATTTGATATACTTTTCCCAGCAGGCTTCAACAGAACTGCAGACCTTGTGAAGGCACTTCAGACACTTGCATAAGCTAACCAAACAAAGCCAAGATCATGGTCAGTACAAGTTCCCACACAGCAACAAAGCATTCAGTACTTCAAGATTTATTATATTTAGCAGAAAGACATAAGATCTGACTGTCAGATGCTGGAAGCATTTGACTGCAGTAAGGTATAGATGCTAAGCAGTGCAGATGATTAACTGTTTCAAGACCTCACCTAAGGCTGTTGAGATTTTCTTTACCAATTTATGGTCAATCTCTCTTGAAGATTCTTCTGCTTTATTCAGATGGCATTGGATATGGTGCAAGAATGACTTGTAAGTTGCTTATTGCAGAAGCCCAGATTAAACTTTCTTTTTTTTTTTCTTTCTGTCATTACAGCTTTAAGTGAGATGAGCTATAATAAAACCAATAAAACTTCTTTATGCTGGCTTGAAGGTTGGACTAGGTGATCTTGAAGGTCTCTTCAATCACATATATTCTGTGATACTGTGAACATGTGGGGGTGAGGCATACAGAAAATTCAGATTCTCTACTTTGAAAGGCTGTCTTTGGAATCACAGAATCACAGTGGCAGGGGTTGGGAGGAACCTTGAAAGCTCATCCAGTTCAACCTCCCTGCCAGAGCAGGATCACCTACACCAGATCCCACAGGAACACATCCAGGCAGATCTTTAATATGTCCAGAGAGGGAGACTCCACACCTGCCCTGGGCAGCCTGTTCCAGTGTTCTGGCATCCTCACAGGGAAAAAAAATCCTCAGCATGTTTACATGGAACTTCCTATGCCTCAATTTCCACCCATTGTCCCTTGTCCTGTCATTGGGCATCACCCAGCAGAGCCTGGCTCCAGCCTCCTGGCACTCACCTTTACATGTTCATTAACATTGCTGAGGTCACCTCTCAGTCTCCTCTTCTCCAAGCTCCCAGTCCCAGCTCCCTCAGGCTCTCCTCGTAACGGAGCTGTTCCATTCCCTTCAGCATCTTTGCGGCTCTGCGCTGGGCTCTCTCCAGCAGTTCTATGTCCTTCTTGCATTAGGAGCCCAGAATCAGACACAGTACTGCAGATGCAGCCTCAGCAGGGCAGAGCAGAGGGAGGAGAACCTCTCTTTACCTACTAACCACCCTACTAACCTCTCTTTACCTACTAACCACAGCTCTTCTAATACAGCCCAGGATGACACTGGCCCTCCTGCCCACAAGAGCACATTGCTGGCTCATGGTAAACCTCCCATGCACTAGGACCCCAAGAAGAGAGAACAGCCTCACCCCTACTGAAACTATCACAGCTTTAATGCTGAGTATTAAAACTTCCTTTTTGCTCAGAAAATGCCACTAATCCTACCACAAAGACTGCAACAGTATTATGACTCCAAGAAATCATAAAAAGGGAATTATGGTGAATGTGAGGATGATTTTGTAACAGAATGAGTTTCTTCAGAAACCTTGACTAAATGCAGTGTTAACTAATGCTAAATCACATCCAATTGGCAGAGCTTTGGAGAGGGCCATGGTGAAAAGGTTGTACCTGGAAGACAGGGAATGTACTTTTCCTAATTACTGTCAGTTTGCAGTTCAATTCTAGATAGTGCAGTTAAGCCTTGCCTGCCTTCAACACATGTCAGCTGATCCACACAGCCTCTAAGACAGCCCTGTCCTTTCTTAGCAGGCAGTCCAAAATAAACAGAGCACTCAATTTTCAGTAGTCATTTACAAAATCAAGACTCACTCTCTTAGAGCTTGAAATGCATCATTTAATATCAGCATCAAGCAAAGAGCCCCCATTTGGAACCCTGGAAAAGAAAGCACTGAGAAAAGTACTGCACTTAGGAGTTGGTCAGTGATTTCACAGAATCACAGAAACATCCAGGTTAGAGAAGCCCCTCAGGATCACCAAGTTCAACCTAGAACCCTACTTAACAAGATTCACCTTAAACCATAGCCCTAAGCATTGCATCCAAACCACCCTTAAACACATCCAGGGTGGGTGACTCCACCACCTCCCTGGGCAGCTTATTCCAGTGCCTGACCACTCCCTCCATGAAAAACTTGTTTCCTAATGTCCAGTCTAAATCTACCAAGTCTCAGTTTGAGGCCACCCGCCCACCCCACCTTGTTCTGCCTCCAATTACCAATCTGTAGACACTGATGCAAAGTAGAGTCATAGAATCATTTTGGCTCAAAAAGACCTTCAAGACATTTGAGTCCAACTACTAACCAACTCCACCAAGTCTGGTGCTAAACGCTTGTCCACCAGAAAACTGCAGCTCTTGAGAGCATACAGAATCATAGAATGGTTTAGGTTGATCATCCAGTTCCAAATCCCTGCCATAGGCAGGGACACCTCCCACTAGAACAGGTCGTTCAAGGCCTCCTCCAACCTGGCTTTGAACACCTTCAGGCAGGGTGCAGTCACAACCTCCTTGGGCAACCTGTGCCAATGTCTCACCACCCTCACTGCAAAGAACTTCTTCCTAACATCTCATTTAAATCTCCCCTCTGCCAGTATAAACCTGTTACCCCTCCTCCTGTCATTACAAGACCTTGTCAACAGTCCCTCCCCAACAAACATGAGTTTGTGACTACAACAATAATCATAACATTTTCCACAAGCTAAGCTTTCAATTGGTTCTGAATGGCCTGACAGGCAACAAAACCTGTGTACCAAAGTTTTTTGGTCATCCCTCAAGTCCCATATTCCTGACATAAATGAAAGTAAATTATCTACAAGGCTCATCAGGTAGAACAAAAGTGTGTAGGTTAGGCAAGGTTAAGTAGAAGGCAGACGGTAGAAAACAATGAAAGAGGAAGCATAGAAGTGCTTGCATTTAGAGTTTCAACCTCAAAATGATAGCAAATACTGACAGATCTCTGTTTAGTGAGCAGCCTGGCTCAGGAGATTAGATAATAGCAGCCTGCTGATAGCAAGGCAAGATTATATGGTCAGTGGTGTTTTCAAGGGGCAGTCAGAAACCCAGAAGCAGCAGAAGCAGAAGAAGGATCTGCCACAGTATGAAGAAAAGAAGAGAGAAAATTAAGGAAGTGAGCAATCCAAACCTCTTCCATTTGAATTTGTGTCTGTATCCTGCTGAGGGAACAAACCATTTGTAACTTGGAGCCTGTCATCTAATTCAGTATTAGCTGCAGGCTAATAAATGGGACAGCAAAGCACATGCAAAGAGTGATTTATAGGATCCAAAGAGAGACAGCCCAAGTCTTGCAGCTATTTGCATCTTCTTCACATACAAAAACGCACTGATGGAAAGTTTCCTGCTGAGAAAGAGATAGAGGCAAAAGACATACTGGAGAGAAACCTGCTCTAAAAAAAGCATTGGAGTAACTTCTGCAGAGAGGAGCTTTACATAGCTGCACAGCAGAGCACAGTGCTGCAGCTGAACCCATTCATCATAAAAGCAAAGTCAAAAGAATCAGTAGCACTGGGAGAGGTCTATGAACAACCCAAGCCAGAGTTTTACAAGGTTCACCTTGAAGGTGTCATACACAGCACAGCTATTCAGCAGGCACTATGGACTGGAGTGAGCTGGGGAACGTCAAATTATGACATTTCCTTCTCAAACTCATGGGCTAATGATCAAAACAGTTATGGGACTTGCTGTAATCTTGACTCTAGTTAACTGCTGTTCAGCAGGTTCCTGCTCTTACATCTAAAGCACTCTTTAAAAGCCGCAACTGCACAGGGGTAACAGTGAAGATGTGATCACAGAATCAGTTTGGTTGGTGGAAATGTTTTGATCTGAACCACTGTCCCAGCACCACAAAAGAGTGAAAGGAGTGGTGATATTTAACATGGCAGAAGACTGACACAGCAGATCAAAGTTCAAGAACAGCACAGCAGATTTTAGGGTGGCAAATCAATGAGAAGAGTATGACATCATCTTACAACTCAGATGGGTGCCAGGGAAACATCTGCTCAGAAAAATGAAGCATTCTTCAATTACACAGAGATAGAGAAGGAAGATTGCAAAATCTCAATTCCAAGCTGCAGCTTTAGCTATTTCCTCACCTCACATAATCTTACAGGTGAGCAGGGAACTGACTTCAAAGGGATCATTCCTTAACACAGAAACTCGCTCTTTAATCTCTGCAGTCAGATGGGACAACTGCAAACAGCCAACATCCAGCTTCTCCCTGGAGTTCAGTTGCTCAGCCTTTGAAAGCAAAGCTCCATCTTTCAGAAGGAAATGCTATGCAAACTTTAAAAATCCCATTCACCTGAGTACCTAACACAAGCCTGCTGAATGGTCTCCATTCAGCACCACTAACAGACTTCAAAAGACTTTTGTCGTCTCCTAGTTTTGAAGCTAAAAAGCTGAGATAAGGATATTACACATACTGAACCCAAGCATTCAGTGTTTACAAAGCTCCCTCATTCTTTCCTCCAAAACTTGCAACCTTCTTTACTTTAGGATAAGAGCTTCAGCTTGTACATGCCAACCTCCAAACCCCGCAGAGTAGTTTAACAAGAGTCCATATAGTAGATCAGTTGCAGCTATGTAGTGGTATGCTGAAAGCAAAGGAAGTGGAAGGGTGTGTACAAAACACAGACCTGAGAGTCTGAGAGAAATTTGCATCAAGAGCAGAGGGAGAGGATTCTGCCCCTTTGCTCTTTTCAGACCCCATCTGAAGTCCTGTGTGCAGTTCTGGAGCCTTCAGCACAGGAAGGACATGGAAGTGTTGGAACCAGTCCAGAGGAGGCCACAAAGATGCTCAGAGGGCTGCAGCAGCTCTGCTGTGAGGACAGACTGAGAGAGTTGGGGTTCTGCAGCCTGGAGAAGAGAAGGCTTCCAGGAGACCTTAGAGTAGCCTTCCAGGATCTGAAGGGGGCTACAGGAAGGCTGGGGATGGACTACTGACAAGGGCTTGGAATGCCAGGACAAGGGGAATGGGTTTGAAGAGGCAAAGGGGAGAGGTTTAGACTGGATGTTAGTAGGAAGTTGTTTGCAGTGAGGGTGGTGAGACACTGGCACAGGTTGCCCAGGGAGGTTGTGGTTGCTCCCTCCCTGGAGGTGTTCAAGGCCAGGTTGGAGGAGGCCTTGAGTGACCTGTACTAGTAGGAGGTATCCCTCTTTATGGCAGGGGGTTGGAACTGGATGATCCTTGAGGTTCCTTTCAACTTTAGCATTCTATGACTCTGATTCTATAAATTTCAGTGTGCACAATTTAAGAGAGGGTTAGACCTCAACACAACCAAAAGAAGTTCAAGATGTACAAAGGGAAAACAGTCAATAAACCAAGGTGAAATAAGGAACCAACATACCACTTGTAACTGTTCTGTATCTTACTTTGCAAATGCTTTCAAAACAATAAAAATAAACATAAAAACTGAGCACACATTTCCTATGTCCTAAGGGACCTAATAATGAGCAGAATCACATAAAATCCCAGCATGGTGGGGGTTGGAAGTCATCTCTGGGAGTTATCTAGTCCAAGTGCCCTGCTAAAGCAGGTGCACCCACAGCAGCTTGCCCAGGATCACAACGTCTGGGTTGGTCTGGAATTTCTCCAGACAAAGAGACTCCACAACCTCTCTGAGCACCCTGCTCCAGGGCTCTGGCACAGCAGAGAACTTTCTTCCTCTGTCTAGATGAAAATTCCTGGGCTACAGTTTCTGCACACTGCCTCTTGTCCTGTCACTGGGCACCACTGAGAAGAGTCTGACCTCATCCTCTTGCCCCTTCAGCTCTGGTTGAACATTGAAGAAGATCCCCTCCCAGTCTGCTCTTCCCCAGGCAGATTCATGGTACACTGCCAACAGAGTAAAGTTTAGATCACTGTAAAGATGGTTGGGGAATTCATTAGCACCCTGCACAAGACAAAAAATGTCCCTTCCACAGGTGGTTTCGAATTGTTTAGTTCATTTATCCTACACCAAACACAATAAAACCTTTGCAGAAAGCCTATCAGCTGCAGTAACCACTGCAGTTCTGAAGGAGAGTAGTAACTATGCTTCTTTATGCTGTATTTTGGGCTGGGATTTTAAAAATTCCAATTATCACACTGCTCTGAGGCATTTCATTTCATTCTACAGAAGCAGTCAGCTCCCTTCCAGGCAGCTGATTTGCTTTCCCCTATAGAGATGGCCTCTCCAGCTCTCACTGCATCATATATACACACTCCTTGTTTTGCTTACTCTTAAAGGCTCTCACAGACCATCCCTTCATACCAAGCAGTCTGATGCATCCTTGCCTACATCTCATCAACTAATACATTACTTTTCAGGTTGTTTCTTTCCCCTGCAACAGAAATAATGTTTTGATGTGAAAAGGGTATCCCTCCTGCTGAGATGACAGTTCATGTCCAACAATTATATCCCAAGCAACCAAGGATGCCTGCATCACACCAGGCTCTACACCAACTTCTAAGTATGGTAACAGATGATACTTCAAGGGACTTAACTTGACTTAAAGGCATTTAACAGAACTGTAACTGCTGGGTGGGTACCTTAGGAAGAGCTTTAGATTCTGTTTTCCAAGAGAAGGTCATTAATAACTTCCCTTCAATTAACAAAACAGAAGTAGGATGAGCAGAAGAGAGCTAACAATGAGCAGGGCTCATTTTCTCTGCTAAATCTCTTAGCTAAGGCATGAGCACAAAAAAAAAAAAAAGTAACTTTGATTTGCAATGTCATGTGAGCATCATTAGCCATCAATTTCACTGAAAATCTGACATTAAAGAGGAACAAAGAACAGTGAAAAGCTGCTAAGATTGATGAGATAGTGGCACAGATCCGGTGGTCTGAGTTACCAACCCATCCACTGCAAGCAAGTTTGTAGTTAGCAAGGGCATTCAGGATACAGCCTTAGCATTTGATCCTCTTTTCTGAGCACTGAGGGTCCTGAATTAATCTTTATATTCATAATTATCATACTAATATTTAAACCTTCTTGGTTATTTAAACTAGAAACTGAAAAGGCAAGAGTTCATAGAATCATAGAATCATAGAAT
>VWZE01023703.1:2967-23577 GCA_013396675.1 Eubucco bourcierii
AGGTGGGGTCTGAGGAGAGCAGAGTAAAGTGGTACAATCCCCTCCCTTGCCCTGCTGACCACTCTGCTCTTGCTGCAGCCAGGACTCAGTTGCTGTCTGGTCTGCATGTGCACACTGCAGGCTCATGTTGAGCTTTTCATCAACCCAGACTTACTGCAGCTTTTGTCTCTACACAAGAAGAAGATGTCATTTTTTTAAAAAATAAAATAAATAAATTGAAAGATTATCTAACCTAATCTCTGGGAATCAGAAATAAGCAGCAAAGATAAACACTCATTAGAAAGCTTTATCGATTTCTGCATTAGCCTTGGGGAGTTTTGTTGGGATGGTTTTTTTGTTTGTTTGATTGGTCTCGTTTGGTTTTTTTGTTGGTGGTTTTTTGTTTGTTCGTGGTTTGGGTTTTGGGTTTGGGGTTTTGTTTGTTTGTTTGGGTTTGGTTTTTTTTAAGGGGGAAAAAAAAAGTATTTATTTAGAGTGTACTAAATATTCAAGATTTAAAATTTCAACCTCATGTAAGCCTAGAGTTACCTAACAGAGATATTAAAATATTAACACTTTGCTGTCTGGGGCTTTCTTTATGGAGCTGGGCATGAGTTTGGTTGCGTTTTTTTTTAGCATGCACTTGGTTTCTCAAGTTTAACACTCGTGGAGCATCTCTGGACTATGAAGCTAATGCAATTAAAGCCTATTAACACATCAGGAATAAAATCCTTTAATAGGCACACGAGGGTTTGAGAGGCAGCTCATTCCTGTGCAGATTTAATATCCTTAAATTAAGCAAGTGTGAATGGGAGGATGAATCTTATTAAAAAACTTAAATCTGATTATATTTGAAAATTATTGGTTTCTTAATGTGATAAATTATCCAATACAGACTAGAACAAATAATATATCCCAGCTTCACATAACTCCACTCTATAACGAGTGACAAACGAAATTAAGGATGACTGTAGGGCATAAAGGAAGGTCTTTTTATAAAAGTCATTTTGCATAATGAAATACTTAAATCATTTCTAACAAACACTGGGGGAGGGGATGGAATATGTGTGTGCAGCTGAGGGTATTAGAGCGGGGCTCGTTTCTTCCCTTCAAAAGGGGAATGCAAAGACGGTTGGATTGGGGTGGTTTGCTGTTGGGGTTTGGGGATGGGGGGAGGGCTTTGGAGTTTTGAGTTGGGGTTGGTTTTTGGGTTTTTTTTTTTCTTTTCTCTCTAAGAAATGCCATTCTGATGAATTTGTTGTAAGTTTTGAAAAGGAAAGCTGAAGCTTATGTCAGTGGAAGCTGATTCCTTTATTCTTTTTTTTTTTTTTTCCAGAAGGCTAATGCAAATGTAAACCATCTGGCACGCATTCTGCTGATAAAGCTGTACTTCCCAACAATGGACCAACAGCACTGGAATACTAAAACATTAGCCAAAACTTCAGAAAGATATTAGAACTTCCTGGAAAACAGAGGTATTGTTACCATCCTTTCGCCCAAAGAGAAATCGGCTGCTGTATGAGGCAGCCAAGTGCCAGGTGCTGCACTTTGGCCACAACAACCCCATGCAGAGCTACAGGCTGGGCTGGGAGTGGCTGGAGAGCAGCCAAACAGAAAGGGATCTGGGGGTGCTGATTGACACCCACCTGAACATGAGCCAGCAGTGTGCCCAGGCGGCCAAGAAGGCCAATGGCATCCTGGCCTGCATCAGCAAGAGTGTGGCCAGCAGGAGCAGGGAGCTCATTCTCCCCCTGTACTCTGCACTGCTTAGGCCACACCTTGAGTCCTGTGTCCAGTTCTGGGCCACTCAATTTAAGAAGGACATTGAGGTGCTTGAGAGTGTCCAGAGATGGGCAACAAGACTGAAGGGTGGTTGCAGCCAGGAGGAGGTTGCTTTCTTCTCCCCCACGTTGGAGCCAAATAAAAATTATGTGATGGTTTGGGAGTTCCCTGCCCCCCCACACTTTGTAAAATGACCCAGACTAGAACTCAGCCAGCTGGAAGTTAAGGACTGAAGCTCTATTTACAGCTCAGCACAATGTACAAGCAGAGATATACACTATAGACAGGAATAGTTACAGACATAGACAAGGCAAAGGTAATACAGAAACACAACTCCCCTCCCAGAAATCAGAGACCCCAGGAGGGGCTCCCAACCACCCTTCCACCTTCTCCCCACCCCTGTACCTTACCCCAGGGTTTGCCTTATGTACAAGGTGATTTAGGAGGATGGGCCAGGGCAGTTAGAAGAGAAGTGTTTAGTGAGGATTAATTGGCAGAGGAGCCAGAGCCAGAAGCTGCTAGACCATCCGAGCTGCTCTCCCAGCAAGCAACAGTCAGAGACTCACTTATCTATGTTTTGGTTATTTTTCCCAAATCAATTTTTCAGCAAGCCTATGAGTGAAGTAGACATCACCATGTTTTCTTTTCACAGTCTATAGTGTAATTTTCTCTATTAAAATATTCCAATTAGCCTCAAACCAGCACAAAGAGGACACAGTCTCAAGCTGTGCCAGGGGAAGTTTAGGCTGGAGGTGAGGAGAAAGTTGTTGCCTGAGAGAGTCATTGACTGGTGGAATGGGCTGCCCAGGGAGGTGGTGGAGTCAGCGTCCCTGGAGGTGTTCAAGGCAGGTTTGGACGTGGCACTTGGTGCCATGGTCTGGTCTGGAGGGCTGTGGTAATGGGTTGGACTTGATGAGCTTTGAGGTCTCTTCCAACCTTGGTGATACTGGGATGCTGTGATATATATGAATCTACACATAGGTGTGTATATGTACCATACACATAGCTTAAATCAGGAATACTGAGGAAGAGGTAAGAGGATCTGTTAAGAGGATCCTCTGCTAAGGTGTAAATCAATTAAATCACTTAAGTAGACAGAAATACCTCAAATCTTATAAAGAGCATTGCTACAGAATATGAATACTGGAGATTACCACCATAGGGCAAGGGCAATGCCTTCAAACCAGAGCAGAGCAGATTGAGATTGGATGTGAGGAACACCCACGAGGGTGCTGGTACACTGGAACATGTTGCCCAGGGAGGTTTTTGGGGCCCTATGCCTGGAGTTATTGAAGGTGAGGCTGGACAGGGCTGTGGGCAACCTGATCTAGCTGAGGATGTCCCTGCTGAGTGCACAGGGGGTTGGGTTGGATGAGTTTTGGAGGTCTCTTCCAACCCAGACCATTCTGTAATTCTACAATTCTATGATTCTATTCATTTTAGACTATTGGATATGTTTATGTCTCTTCTATTTTAACACTGGGTAACTGCAAAGTGGTAGCAAGCAACAGCCAAGCAAGCAGCAGTCAGAGATCTTCAATTAGGAGAGAGGACACGACCCAAACCCTAATGAAAGGCATGGAAATCCCCAGTGCATTTTTAATCTGGTTCTTTAGGACACATTTAATGGATGGAAGAACTGTGGCCCAGAAAGCTTTACTTCCAAATCAGCTCAACCACAACAACATTTTGTGGATGCACATGAACAAAAATCACTAACCTCAAGAAAACACCACAGAAAGGGTTTTTTTTAATGGAGATAAAGAGCTGAACAAGCAATTAAATACCATGTCCCCAGATGGTTTCTGTAGTGAAGGAGTTTCCATATCTATCATGTCTCTGAGACCTTCCTGTGGCCTTCCAGTATCTGAAGTGGGTGGGATACAAGAAAGCTGGGGAGGGACTTTTTAGGGTGTCAGCTAGTGATAGGACTGAGGGGAATGAATCCAAGCTCGAGTAGGGCAGACTGAGATTAGCTGTTAGGAAGAAATTCTTCACCATGACGGTGGTGAGACACTGGCACAGGTTGCCCAGGGAAGTGGTGGAAGTCTCACCCCTGGATGTTTTTAAGGCTGGGTATGGCTGTGTGCAACCTGCTCTAGTGTGAGGTGTCCCTGCCCATGGCAGGGGGCTTGGAACTGGATGATCCTTGAGATCACTTCCGACCCTTATAATTCCATGATTCCATCATGCAGCAGCCTAAAATGCATTCCAGGCTTAACATAAGTCACCATCCATATATCTACCATCACAACAAATCTGCATATAATGGAAAATTATTTTAAAATGCTAATGACTTAACCAGAAGACTTCAATATCCATTAATTACCCCAAATGTGTTAATTATTCAGGCATCAGCCTGGGAATGGAACAGTAAAGCTGTATCATTACAAGTTAAAATTTCTCTAAAATGTGACACCAGTGGTGAAATAGTTTAGGGTTTGTATGTGTTGGTTTTTTTATGTACTTGCCTACAAGAGCTGATGTTCTTTCAAATTGTAAGCAGGTAGCACAAAAGGAAGCTCAAATAACCCAAATCTCAAAGGAATTTAAATGTTTCTGCAAGTTCATTTCTATCTGCACTTCCATCATTTGAAGATCTATTTAGAACACAGAATCACAGAATCTCAGGGGCTGGAAGGAACTTCCAAAGTTCATCCAGACCAACTCCCCTGCCACAGCAGGATCACCTAGACCAGATCACACAGGAACACATCCAGGCAGCTCTTCAATACCTCCAGAGAGACTCCACGACCCCCCTGGGCAGCCTGTGCCACAGCTCTGTCACACTCACAGGGGAAAAGAAATCTTTCCTCATGTTTCCATGGAACTTCCTATGCCTCAGCTTCCACCATTTCCCCTTGTGGTGTCACTGGGCATCACTCAGCAGAGCCTGGTTCCAGCCTCCTGCCACTCACCTGCACATCTTTAGAACCAGCAATGAGGTCTCCCCTCAGGCTCCTCCTCTCCCAGCAGCGCAGCGCCAGCTCCCTCAGGCTCTCCTCCTAAGGAATATCTTCCACTGCCCTCAGCATTGCTGTGGTTCTGGGCTGGACTCTCTCAAGCAGCTCCCTGAGGTCCTTCTTGAACTGAGGGGCCCAGTGCTGGACACAATATTCCAGATGCAGCCTCACCAGGGCAGAGTAAAGGGAGAGGAGAACCTCTCTCGACCTACTAACTACAGCCTTTCTAATCACCTCCGGGCTGGCATTGGTCTTCTTGACCACCAAAGCACATTGCTGGCTCATGCTCATCCTTCCATTCACCAGGACCCTCATGTCCTTTCCCTTTCACTGCTCTCCAAGATAACAAGTGTCACTTAATTACAGAAAACAGGTAGAACCATGACTTCTTTAACATCAGCCATCTTGCTCTTCCTCAAAATTCAGGTTAGAGAACCAAATCACAATCAGCTTTTCTGCAATAACTTCCTCAGCTCTATGTCTATTTTAGATTAGCAACAATTTCCCTCCACTCTCCTCTATTTAAGTAGAACAGCAGATACATGTGTACCAAATAAAGAAAACAGGCTATTCTGGAATCGACAAAATAACTCTCCCCTCCACCACCACCACCACCTTTGGTTGTCAGTATTCGTTTCTCTTTAAATCTGGGGGGGAAAAAAAAAAGGGTGGGGAGGGGGGCCAGAAAAATCCCCAAGAGTTCTGGTTGTTTCTTAGAGGGATGACAGATTTTGTTCTAATTAATCTAGAGCACTGTGTATGGAAACGACTGCAAAAGCAAACATGTCTATTAACAAAAAGCAGTGATTACTGCTTGGCGTTCAGCCAACGACTCTACATAAGCAATGAATTGATGCCTGCAACTGTCTCGGTGCCATATGGGTTCTGCTGTAGCAATGAATTGGATCCAAGGCAAGGTTAAGATGTGTCAGATTTAACTGGGGTTTAATTGATACTGGTAAAGAGGCTCTAAATAAAGAAACAGTGTGTGTGCTATTAGAAACAGGATGCATGTCAGCCTCCATCCCCCAGCTTGTTGGCAGCAAAACTGTGTTGATAGCTCCAAAGAAGCTTCTCTTTCTTTCTTTTCACGTTTCTTTTTGTTCTGCATTTTTGCCCTTTTTTGGTTGGTTGGTTGGGTTTGGGTTTGATTTTGGTTTTGCTTTGGTTTGTTTTGCTTTGCTTTGGTTCATTTTGCTTTGCTTTGCTTTGCTTCATTTTGTTTTGCTTTGCTTTGTTTTGTTTTGTTTTGCTTTGCTTTGCTTTGTTTTGTTTTGTTTTGCTTTGCTTTGCTTTATTTTGCTTTACTTTGCTTTGCTTTGCTTTTTTTGCATGTTTGTTTGGTTTTGGTAAGCAAAAAATTCAGGCTAACATTTACCAGCACTTCATTTACAGGACAGGGGGCAATGGGTTTAAACTGGCAGAGGGCAGATTTAGACTGGATGTTAGGAGGAAGTTCTTTACAGTGAGGGTGGTGAGACACTGGAACAGGTTGCCCACGGAGGTTGTGGCTGTTCCCTCCCTGGAGGTGTTCAAGGCCAGGTTGGAGGAGGCCTTGAGTGACCTTTGCTAGTGGGAGGTGTCCCTGCCTATGGCACGGGGTTGGAACTAGATGATCCTTGAGGTCCCTTCCTACCTTACCATTCTATGATTCACTGGAACTGAAAGGCAGGACACACTGATCACGTAGGTACACAGCCTTACCATCCTTTACCTGTCACATCCTAGCAAAGCTGTTTTCACAGCAGTGTCACTCGTGCTGCCTGACTGAAAAATCCAAGGTAAGGTTTCCATTCACTTCTGAAGGAAATATCCCTAAATTACATGCATGACAAGAGTGCCCAGCTTAATATCTGAGGGCCAGAAACGGTGTAGTTACCTCCAATAAAGATTAGCTTTTCTTGAACGGCAACAAAACACCGTATGACCCGGAACCAGCCTCAGAAGTTATTCATTGTGGGAGATTGTCGGTTTTGTTCCACTGACAGCCTTGGCTCAATGAGCCTTTTATACAAAGCGACAGTACTTAGAGTATAAAGACCTGAATTGCTCAGTGGGAGTGGATTAGTGCCGGGCTTGGGAAGCCGGGAGCTCCAGAGAGCTATTCGCATCCCTCCCGTGTTTGGAGCGCGCTGGCAACAGCGCTGTGCTGCAAACGCCAGGGCCAGCCTCTCAGCCCCAGCCCGCAAGTCTGGCCGGCTCCCCACTCTGTAAAGAATCCTGCTCCCTCCATGCCACCAAGTTTCAATCCAAGTCAAGAGGCAGCAATGTGCAAAAGAAACCCGTCTGCAATTAACTGCCAAGCTCCTTACGGCCACCTCCACAACCTGCATCCAGTCCCTCCTCTCCTGTGCAGGCTCAAACCATGTCAAACCTGGGATTATGAAATGCTTCCTCAAGGTCAAATTCTGATATCCCAGAGCCCTGCTCTGCGGCTCTCAGGTGAAGATAAGTCACATGGAGAGAGGAATGGAAACTGTTCTCAGGTGGCAGCTTTCCACAGCAAGGAAGGAGACAGGAATAGGAACGAGCATGCATTTTTCACAGTTCTCAACATTAACTAAATTATCTGAGAACAAAGATGATGCTCCCTGACTCTTCAGTTCTCACAGGATCAGCCCCAAAGAAACTGCCTACAAGCACCTGATGGGAGAGAGCTAAGCCAACAGAGCCAGACTCTTTGTGATCGGTGGAGGGATGAGCAGGCACAACCTGAAGCGTGAGGGATTTCACTGAAACACAAGAGGGAAATGGTTTGATGGTGAGAGTGAACAAACAAAGGAACATGATGACCAGAGAGCTTGTGGAATGTCCATCCATGGAGAGCTTCAAAACCCACAGCCTGGAGTAGCCTGCTGTAGCTGACAGTGCTCTGAGCAAGGGGTTGGACTGGATGGTCTCCAGCCCCCTCTTCCCATCTAAAACCTCCCTGTAACTTGGTGAATTAGCCTCATTTTCACATGGAGTTGAGCCTCACCATTCTTGATACAAACAAAATATTGATAAAGGAAGCTGATAAGTAAAAATATGGAACTGGGGCATTTTATTTTTTTTTTTAAGACTCCCTGTCTCCAACTTGTTACATGTCCAAAGATATACTGCTTACTTCTAACTGTTCCTCACACTGAAGTGGCAGCAGCCCATAAATATCCATCTCTAGCATCTTTAAAACTATTTTGATTTACTTCCTTCAAAAAGAAGAAGGAAAAAAAAAAAAAAAAAAGGAAGGAAGAAAGAAGCCACCCACACTGAGCCCATACTGTGCCTCTGCTGGCTCAACTGCATCCATTTTCCATAGTTGAACTTTTGGGTTAGAATTAGGTCACTTCTTCACCTCATGTTTGAGCAGCACCTGCTGTGGTGAGATCAGTGCTGAAAGACAGGTTTTCTAGGTATATATCTATTAGCAGTAAGAATTACTTTATTGTAGTAACAACCTTGATACGTGAAATTCTTCAATATCTCCTCTTCCTCCTCCCAGGTACATCCACACAGTGTTTATGATTAGTTTAGAACCAATACACCAAAAGATGCCAAGCTTTTAGATGATAGCCTTTACCTTGGCACAAAGTTCTATGGCTGGCTTGAAACCGTTGCACATTTTATTGTGCAACTGAACTTGTTTCTCATCATCATTTTAATGCCATTTTGGTACTTACTTCTAGCAGCAGAAAATGTTTTCTAGTAGTTGGCAATCATTTCTTTTCTCCTTGCTTTACCAGAGATATTCTTAATCCCAGTGGTAGTTTTCTGCCCTGCTTTTAACCCCGCAGGCAGCAATGATTCTGGGACCCCACCAGGAGTACTGTGTGCAGTTCTGGAGCCCCCAACACAAAAGGACATGGAACTGTTGGAGCCAGTCCAGAGGAGGCCACAAAGATGATCAGAGGGCTGCAGCAGCTCTGCTATGAGGACAGGCTGAGAGAGTTGGGGCTCTGCAGCCTGCAGAAGAGAAGGCTTTGAGGAGACCTTGGAGTGGCCTTCCAGTATCTGAAGGGGGCTACAGGAAGGCTGGGGAGGGACTATTGACAAGGTCTGGGAATGACAGGACGAGGAGGAATAGGTTTAAATTGGCAGAAGGGAGATTGAAACTGGATGTTAGGAAGAAGTTGTTTGCAGTGAGGGTGGTGAGGCACTGGCACAGGTTGCCCAGGGAGGTTGTGGCTGTTCCCTCCCTGGAGGTGTTGAAGGCCAGGTTGGAGGAGGCTTTGTGCAACTTGTTCTAGTGGGAGGTGTCCCTGCCTATGGCAGGGGGTTGGAACTGGATGAGCTTTGAGGTCCCTTCCAACCTAAACCATTCTATGATTCTATGGTTTTAATGCCATTTTGGTACTTCCAGTAGCAGAAAATGTTTTCTAGTAGTTGTAATCATTTCTTTTCTCTTTGCTTTACCAGCAATATTCTAATCTCAAAGGTAGTTTTCTGCCTTGCTTTTAACCCTGCAGACAGCAGTGACCCTGTGACATTCAGAGGAGGAACCATTCACAGCACAAGGACAGTGCTGCATTACTTGTATTAGAAACAAAGACAAAAAAAACCAAGGCAGGGAAATAAAGCAAACCCAACTGTATCTGCCCAGTTAATGTTTGGTATTTGTCAGGAAGACACAACAGAGTTGCTGTTCTCTGTGTGCAGGAGGTGGAATCGACACCATCCTACAAATAAACCGTGACAAAGAAGAAAAAAGTTGTTCCCTGCTGATCCACACCCAGCAATATTACATGTCCTCTACCTTTCCAGCAAAATGCAACCCCCAGTCTCATGCAACAAGGAACACAACCCAAGAGCTTTTTACTACTGTGTCTTTAATGCCCCACTGACTGTCTCGCCTGAGAAGCAGGAGCTTGATTTTCTTCCTCTCCATCCTTTCAGACGATGCCCGTGTCTGAGAGACAAGATTGCCACGTTACTGCCAATCCTCTAACACGCAGCCTTGTGCTCTGGAAATCAGTATGGAACACTGCACTCCCATCTCCCCTAACTTTTTACAGCCTTTAAATTGCCATTCTTCTGTCTCTGTTCCTCCAAACACTATTGCCATCTGACTGATATCAATCAAACGCGTTGCCCTTTGATGGCAGAACTCACCGAGTCATCCCCCTTGACTGAATTTTGATTACCTCTGTATTCACAGAAGCAATGTGGTGTTCTTCAAAAAACAAACAACAACCAAAAAAAAAAAAAGCCTCACCACCCTGCATACTTAATAAAAGGACTGCTGGCTCCTGTATTAGGAAAATAATGCCAGAAAATCATAGAATGGTAAGGTTGAAAGGGACCTCAAGGATCAGCTAGTTCCAACCCCCTGCCATAGGCAGGGACACCTCCCACTAGTACAGCTCACTCAAGGCCTCCTCCAACCTGGCCTGGAACACCTCCAGGGAGGGAGCAGCCACAACCTCCCTGGGCAACCTGTGCCAGTGTCTCACCACCCTCACTGTAAAGAACTTCCTCCTAACATCCAACCTAAATCTTCCCTCTACCAGTTTAAACCCATTGCCTCTTGTCCTGTCATTACAAGACCTTGTCAGTAGTCCCTCCACAGCCTTCCTGTAGGCTCCCTTCAGATACTGGAAAGCTACTATTATGTCTCCTGGAAGCCTTCTCTTCTCCAGGTTGCAGAGCCCCCATTCTCTCAGCCTGTCCTCATAGCAGAGCTGCTGCAGCCCTCTGATCATCTTCATGGCCTCCTCTGGACCTGCTCCAACAGTTCCACGTCCTTCCTGTGTTGGGGGCTCCAGAAGTGCACACAGGACTCCAGATGGGGTTCAACGAGAGGAGCGTAAAGGGGGAGAATCTCCTCCCTTGCCCTGCTGCCCACTTCTCTTGATCCAACATTAGCTTTGAGATTCCAGCTTTGTCTGCATGCTTTGTGGCCATGGTGGAGGGAAATTTTTTATAGTGTAGTATGGAATAGTGAACAAATATTACTCTGTTCTGCCCTGCTGACACCACACCTGGAATACTGTGTCCAGTTTTGGGCTCCCCAGTTCAACAGAGACAGGGACCTGGAGAGAGTCCAGCAGAGAGCCAACAGGATAACTGGGGGACTTGAGTATCTCCTCTACAAAGAGAGACTGAGAGCCCTGTGGGTGTTTAGTCTGGAGAAGAAAAGGCTGAGAGGGGATCTGATCAATGTCTATCAATATCTGAGGGGTAGGTGTCAAGTGGAGGAGGCCAAGCTCTTTTCACTGGTCAGCAGCAATAAGATAAGGAGCAGCAGCTACAAACTAAAACAGAGAAGGTTTCAGCTCAACATTAGGAGAAACTTCAGACAGAGCCCTGGAGCAGGCTGCCCAGAGAGGTTGTGGAGTCTCCTTCTCTGGAGACTTTCCAAACCCACCTGAACGCATTCCTGCGTGGACTACCCTGGGTGATCCTGCTTTGGCAGGGGGTTGGACTGAATGATTTCTGGAGGTCCCTTCCCACCTCTAACATTCTGTGGTTCTGTGATTTAACCTCTAGTATCAGATTTTCACCTGTTGTGGCTCCCAGCTTTCCTACATCCCACTAGTTCTGCAGTACCATTTCAGAAGGGGATTTGGGGCATCCTCTTACTGTGTCCAGTGCTATTGCATAGGTATCATAGCATAACAGGGGAGATGCCAACACCTACCTTTTTCTTTTTTTCTTTTAACTGATTTAAGCATGATTCAAAGACAGAAGCTTCTGCTCAACAGGAAAATTAAAAATAAACACCAAACAAAACAGTAACAACAAGAAAACTCACAGGAGATATCAAGATTCCCTGTTGTTTAAGTCAGATGCAAATAGCTGCAGCAGCAGAGCACAAAGGATGTGAGTCCAGATAAAAGCCTCAGAAACACTGATCATAACTGTTGCATCAGTCCATGTGGAACAGGTTGCCCAGAGAGGCAGTGGTAGCCTCATCCCTGGAGGTGTTTAAGGCTATGCTGGATGTGGCTGTGGGCAGTCTGCTCTAGTATGAGGTGTCCCTGCCCATGGCAGGGGGGTTAGAACTGAATCATCCTTGAGGTCCCTTCCAGCCCCTGACAATTCTGTGCTGTTCTATTGTTGAACAGGACAATTTTAGAACATGAGGACAAAGCTAGTCAAAGCATACACAAGATAAATGTCTACAGAGAAGGCAGAGACTATCACAAATCACTTTCTTCTTCGATGTTTCAAGTGCTGAGAAGATAGGGAAGATTTGCAACTTTAAGAAGAAGGGAACCAAAGTCAGTATCAGGCTGAAATGATTCCCAAACCTATGGATAACAGAACAAAAAAGATTAGTTTTCGAAAGACTCTTTCTAAGAGATAGGACCTCAGGCAGCAGCAGTTCTGATCTTCCTGGAGGAAAAAACCTTGTGATACTGAACAACCAGATAGGAGAAGAAAAAAAAAGAAAAGAAAAGAAAAAAGAAAAATTAGAACAACCAACAGTATTCTGTACTTTCCCAAGCTTCCTTTCTGGTCATTTATGTCACTGAGTGGGCTGCAACTGCTCTTGACCTGGTTATGGGTGTAGCTCTGCTATAGTACTTGCCCTTGCATGCTGCTTAAACTCACTACCTTAGCATAGTTCCCAGGGTCTCTGTTTCAAACAGCTATGGGTGCTGATGTGCCTCATGAACATTCCAGCCTTTTGCAATGTTTGGCTTTTGCTGCACTCTCACTCCATCACTGTTGCCAATACAGAAAGCTCCCTGGCACATCAGGGTAGACAAACTGTTTCTCTGGATGGTTCATTTTTCCAGGACTGACATGTGTCACAAAGCATCTCAGACTGCTTAAACCCCACATTCATTCCCAGCCAGTCAATATATTCTCATGCCCTTGTATACAACCTTCAGCCCTTGAAAGGAAGAAGAATTAACTTTTATAAAATCAATTCCAGTATTCCTAGCATAACTGACTGTGTTGTCACACATGGAGTCTCTGCTTCCTCAAGCTGCCTCCAAATCACAGAACTGTCAGGGTTGGAAGGGACCTCAAGGATCATCCAGTTCCAATCCCCCTGCCACGGGCAGGGACACCTCACACTAGAGCAGGTTGCCCACAGCCACATCCAGCCTGGCCTTAAAAACATCCACCACCTCCCTGAGCAACCTGCGGCAGTGTCTCACCACTCTCATGCTGAAAAACTTCTTCCTAATGTCTAATCTCAATCCGCTCTCCTCTAGCTTGGATCCATTCCCCCCAGTCCTATCACTACCTGAAACCTTAAAAAGTCCCTCCCCAAATTTCTTGTATCCCACTTCAGATACTGGAAGGCCACAAAAACATCTTCTCAGAGCATTCTCCTCTCCAGACTGAAGAACCCCAACTCTCTCAGCCTGTCCTCATAGCAGAGCAGCTCCAGCCCTCTGAACATCCTCATGGACCTTCTCTGGACACATTCCAGCACTTCCAGAGCTTTCCTGTCACAGGGGCTCCAGAACTGGACACAGTACTCCAGGTGGGGGTCTCACCAGAGGGGTGCAGAGGGACAGAATCACCTCCCTCACCCTGTTGGCCACACTTCTCTTGATGCAGCCCAGGTTCTGGTTGGTTCTCTGGGCTGCAAGTGCACACTGGTGGCTGATGTTGATCTCATCCATCAGCACCCCCAGGTCCCTTTCTTCAGGGCTGCTCTCCAGCCAGTCACTGCCCAGCCTATATAGATGCCTCTAAGGGAGAAAAAAAAGAAAAGGGTACCACCCACTTCATTGACTCACACTCTCAGTATCAGCATAAGCATTTAAGGAGGCAGCAAATCTGTATGCCTTCAGAATGATGTCTTCCTTTTGCTGGACCCAAACAATCTGAATACTCACAGCATCATTTTTCATTCCTGGGCCAGGCCAACTGCCCCAGCCACTCTTTGCTGAATCTGAGGAGGCAATGAGACTTGCTTGAAGCTACACAGAACTCTTAAAACTGTAGTTTGAAGAATGATTTCATCTCAAAAAGGGGTGATGGATTTTTATTTTTATATTTTTTATATATTTATTTCAGTCTAAATGGCATATGGTGACATATAATTCTCCTGGTCAGCTAAATGAAAAGATTGGATCTGCCAGATATTACAGTGCATAGGCAGTGCTGATCAGAAAAAAACACCTAAGATTTACAACCGTGTTGTTAGTTTATATATATCTCTGGTAGTCTTCTTTTTGGAGCCTGCCTTTTCTAAGGCCATCAAAAACTTCTTCTGAGTTGTACTTAGGGCACAACTTCTAATATGCTGAGAGAAATATTAGCGTGAGTTTTCTTTGCCTCTTTGTAGAATCATAGAATGGTTTAGGTTGGAAGGGACCTCAGTGTGGAGAGGTTGCTGTTGGGCTCTTCTCCTAGGGAACTGAAGACAGAAAAGGGGGAGTGACCTCAAGCTGAGGCTGGAGAGGTTTAGATTGGACATTAGGAAAAAGTTTTTCACAGAGTAGTTAGACATTGGAATGACCTGCTCAGGGAGGTGGTGGAGTTACCCACCCTGGATGTGTTTAAGGGTCATTTGGATGTGGTGCTTAGGGATATGGTTTAAGGTGAACCTTGTAGAGTAGGGTTCTAGGTTGGACTTGGTGATCCTGAGAGGTTTTGCCAACCTGGATGTTTCTGTCTATTTCTGTGATCATCCAGATCAAATCCTCTGCCATAGGCAGGGACACCTCCCACTAGAACAGGTCACTCAAGGCCTCAGCCAACCTGGCTTTGAACATCTCCAGGGAGGGAGCATCTCACAGGCTCCCATCCCACAAGGAAACATTTCCTGCAGTTGGTATCCACCACAAATATTTCATTTACCACTCCAGTTTCACTGCCTGGCTCAGCACAGCAAAGCAGAAACCCGAGGGGAAAATGCCAGACACTAGGGTAAAGACCTTGGGAGCAGAGGTGAGTGGGGCTGCCCTCAGGCTCCTCACCAGGGGTCAGTGTGTACTGTATTCCTCTTTAGAAATTTACATATTGCTGGGAAACTCTACCCTGTGCTACCAGCAAGGAGCTTCCACACTACCCCTTGGAAATGGCAGCTCTTGCTCTTGGTGCTCATGTAGAACTGCCTGGCTGCTTCCATTATCATGGCTCATTATCATGGTCTGGAGCCATACAGAAGCTCTCCCAAAGGGGTAAAAGAAAGCTGCTGCACACACAGGACTGGACAGAACTGGAAATGTAAAACGGAACTGCTACTCACAAACATATACAGCAACACCAAATACACAAATTCGTAGTCAGCCTTGGCCCAGTCCTTCTGCCTGGGTTTATTACAACCTCATGAGGCAAAAACCTTCCAAAACCTCCTCCCAAACCAGGCCTCCATTCCACAGGCCTCAGCTGCCCCCCACTCCCACCCCTGACCCCATGTCTCTCTACCCCCCCATACCAAACCAATGTGACACAGCTAAAATTCAGCTTGACAGCTCCTGGCCCCATTAGGCTGCTTCAGACCCGAAGTGGCAGCATCGCCAAGGCCGAAGCCAGGGAAAAGGGGGAAGGAAACAAGGAAGATACTGACTGCAGCCACTTTGTGTCCTGGCAGGGCAGAAATCCTACCAGATTGGTTTTGGCCACTGCTCTCCTCCTTCTGTGTCAGGGTCCAGGAGTCGAGTTGATGAGCAGTGTAGCAGTTGGGGGGCAGGCATGGACTTCACAAGGCTTGCCCAGTGAAGAAGTTCACTTGCAAAACTTGTACAGCTTATATACACTTTCAGTGCTATTCACATGGCAGTCTTCAGGTGGTCTTCACTCCCCATGCATACTAATTCTAGTTGCTGTCTACAACTACCTGAAGGGAGGTTGTAGACAGGTGGGGTTGGTCTCTTCTCCCAGGCAACCAGCAACAGAATGAGGGGACACAGTCTTAAGTTGTGCCTCACAGTCTCAGGTCTAGGCTGGATGTTAAGAGGAAGTTCTTGACAGAGTGATTGGCATTGGAATGGGCTGCCCAGGGAGGTGGTGGAGTCACCATCCCTGGAGGTGTTGAAAAAAAGTCTGGATGGGGCACTTAGTGCCATGGTCTGGTTGATTGGGCTGGGTGATAGGTTGGATTGGATGAGCTTGGAGGTCTCTTCCAACCTGGTTAATTCTATCATTCTAATTACATTAGTTAAATAAACCAGACCTACACCTGCATTCTTGTTCTAACTGTCCCACTAAACACAGCACAGCAGTGCAACCTTTGGGTATTGCCCTTTAGTATGATTTTTTGCAGCTCCATCAGAGGAGTTGACCTTACACCCTGTTGCCTCCAGTCACTCAGTACTGCATCCAGTTCTGGGCTCCCCAGTTCAAAAGGGACAGAGATCTACTGGAAAGATTCCATGGGAGGGCTACTAGGATGCTGAAGGCACTGCAGCACTGCCTGAGGAGGAGAGGTTGAGAGCCCTGGGGCTGCTTAGTGTGCAGAGAAGAAGGTTGAGAGGGGATTTGAGCAATGTCCGTAAAGAGCTGGGGGGCAGGAAGGAAGGCACAGGGACAGCCTCTGCTCACTTGTGCCCTGGCACAGGACAAGGGGTCAGGGATGGAAACTGCAGCATGAGAAGTACCACCTAAACATGAGGAAGAACTTCTTGGCTGCAAGGGTCCCAGAGCCCTGGCACAGGCTGCCCAGAGAGGTGGTGGAATCTCCTTCTCTGGAGCCTTTCCAGCCCTGTCTAGATGTGTTCCTGTGTGACCTGCTCTAGATTCTCTGGTTCTACTCTGGCAGGGGTTGGACTGGAAGCTCTCCAGAGGTCCCTTCCAACCCCTAACATCCTGTGAGCCTGTACAGGTCAAGACATTCAGGCACACACAGCATAATTAAAGACCCACACAAACAATAGGTGTTTTAGCTCAGGGAGGGGTTTTACAGTGTGGTAACCAATATTTCATTTCAGTTCTTAGATCCTCTGACAACTCCCAGGAAAACTAAGCATAAATGCTCCATTTTACCCTCCACTGGTTCAGAACCAATTGTTTTATGAAATCTATTAGGAGATATTTGTTTATGGACATGTTTCCCTGGACCAGGGTATTTGTATGTATCTATTATTGGTTTAGATTTCTCTCCCACTCTGACCCACGATTCAAAAAAAGCTTTTAAAACAGCAATATAGAATCACAGAATGGTCTGGGAAGGGACCTCCAAAGCTCATCCAGTCCAAACCCCTCCACACTCAGCAGGGATATCCTCCACTAGATCAGGTTGCCCATAGCCCCGTCCAGCCTCACCTTGAATAGCTCCAGGCATGGAGACACAACCTGTTCCAGTGTTCCATCACTCTCATGGTGCAGAACTTGTTCCTCACATCCAGTCTCAATCTGCTCTGCTCTAGTTTGAAGCCATTGCCCTCATCCTGTCCCTGCAGGCCTTTGCAAACAGTCTCTCTGCAGCCTTCTTGTAGACCCTTTCAGGTACTGGCAGGCTGCTTTTAGGTCTCCCTGGAGCCTTCTCTTGTCCAGGTTGAACACCCCCAGCTCCCTCTGCCTGTCCTTGTAGCAGATCTGCTCCAATCCCCTGATCCTCATGGTCTCTGTCAGGTCCATGTCCTTCCTGTACTGAGAGCTCTAGAGCTGGACACAGCACTGCAGATGAACACCCCCAGTTCTCTCAGCCTGTCCTCCTAGCAGAGCTGCTCCAACCCCCTGATTGTTTTCATGGTCTCCACTAAACCTACTCCATCAGGTCCATGTCCTTCCTGTAGTGAGGGCTCCAGAGCTGGACACAGCAGTGCAGGTGAAATCCCAGCAGAGCAGAGGGGCAGGATCCCCTCTCTCCATCTCTGGCCATGTTGCTTTGGATGCAGCTGAGGCTGCCCTTGGCCTTCTGTGCTGCAAGCTCATACTCCCTGCTCATGCCCAGCTTTTCATCCACCAGCACCCCTAAGTCCTTTTCCTCAGGGCTGCTGTCACCTCCTCTCCCAGCCTGTATTGATGGTGAGGATTGTTCTGGCCCAGGTGCAGGACCCTACTCCTGCTCTTGTTGAGCTTCACGAGGTTCACCTTGCCCCAGCTTCTTGTCCACCAGCACCCCCAAATATTTTTCCACTCAAGCTGTCAAAGTCCTGAAATACACTTTTGCCATTTCAATACAGGAAACTCAGAAATGTTTTAGCTGCAGAAAGTAGTTTAAGCTAAAAAAAACAAAACCAAAACCAAACAAACACAACCAAACAACAACAACAACAAAAAATAACCTCACTAAAGAGCAAACCACTGCATAGCATCTTGGTGATGAATTCTGCACTGACTTGGCCCATTTCAGGGAAGCATCTCTGTTCAGGAAAGCAATCATGGACAAGTCCAAAATGAGCTTCAAAATAAGGTTAGATGCTATCCCAAGTGCAGGATTTCTAATCACAATTATGAAAGTCTGACCAATCCATATCCCTGCCTTTCTGCTTCTGAGTGCAGAGCACAAGCCCAGCAAACACTACATGACACTGCCAGTAGTAATGAGGCCATACACTGAGAAAAGGACTGCTCCTGCTTCTGCTGCACCTGTGCAATGTACTCACATGGCACAGACACAATGGAGGTGAATCTCCCATTCCACTCATTATTACACCTCTGATTTTAAGGCTTTCTAGATTTTTTTTTGGTAGGAATACACATTTTTACAGAAACACAGACTTGTGAGGTTTGAAGGGGCCTCAAGGATCACCCAGTTCCAACCCCCCTGCCATGGGCAGGGACACCTCACAATAGAGCGGGTTGCCCATAGCCACATCCCACCTGGCTTTAAAACATTCAGGGATGAGGCTTCCACTACCTCCCTGGGCAACCTGTGCCAGTGTCTCATCACTCTCACGCTAAAGAACTTCCTAACATCTAATCTCAATTTGCCCTCCTCTAGCTTGGATCCATTCCCCTCAGTCTTACCACTGACCTGACACCCTAAAAAGTCCTTCCCCAGCTTTCTTGGAGCCCCCTGTAGGTACTGGAAGGCCACAGGAAGGTCTCCTGGCAGACTTCTCCAGAACAAACAGCCTCAATTCTCTCAGCCTCTCCCAGAGCAGCTCCAGCCCTCTGATTGTCCTCCTGGCCCTGCTCCTTACACATTCCAGCACCTCCACATCTTTCTTGTCACAAAGCTCACTCCAAGTTATCCCTTTAACACTATGTGGACCACCAGAGCATTTCTTGGAAATCTTTATTCCCTGCAGCAGGTTCAGCCTACTCCATCACTCCTGCACAAGGACAGAGGAGTTTGCAAGGCAGGATGATATATGGCAGCAAATACTGCCACAAAGAGAGGAGGATTCTCACTCATGCATGCACATGCAGCAATGGGTTGCAATCTCCAGCACTCCTTTCCACCTAAAATTTCACTCCCTTCTCGATTTACTTCCAAGGACCAGTAGAATAATAGAGATATCTGCAAAGGGGAGCAAGAGATCTTTACAGTTCCATCTGCCCTACCGTAATTTACTGCCTTTACATCCCATCCAGATGGTTGGTTGCTTCCTTCATCACCACTCTGTTCCTTCTATTATGACAGAAAACGATGAGGCAAGAGGAAGAGACCTGCAATCACCAAGCAACCTAGCAATAGCCCAGCTAATAACATGAAATAAAGCACATTGTGTTTCTCTGCTCCTCTGACAGAAAATGATGAAGCACAAACCCAGCACCCATCACTCAGCAGGTTGGCTTGGAAAAAAAAAAAAAAAACAAAACCAAGCAGAAGAGACAGCAGATAGAATCACAGAATGGTCTGGGTTGGAAGGGACCTCCAAAGCTCATCCAGTCCAACCCTCTCTGCACTCAGCAGGGACATCCTCAACTAGATCAGGTTGCCCAAAGCCCTCTACAGCCTCACCTTGAATAGCTCCAGGCACGGGGCCACTAACACCTCCCTGGCCAACCTGGTCCAGTATTCCACCACCTTCATAGCAAAGAACTCGTTCCTCACATCCAATCTCAACCTGCTCTGCTCTAGTTAGAAGCCATTGCACTCATCCTGTCCCTGTAGGCCTTTACAAACAGTCTCTTGTACCTTCAGGTACTGGCAGGTTGCTCTTAGGTCTCCCTGGAGCCTTCTCTTCTCCACGTCTGTCCTCCTAGCAAAGCTCCATATCCTTCCTGTGTTGAGGGTTCCAGAGTTTGACACAACACTGCAGGTGAGGTCTCAGCAGAGCAGAGGGGCAGAATGTCTTCTCTCCATCTCTGTCCACATTGCTTTGGATGTAGCCCAGGCTGCTACTGGAGAATAGAAGGTTTCGAAGAGACCTTCTTGTGGCCTTCCAGTATCTGAAGGGGGCTACAAGAAAGCTGGGGAGGGACTTTTTAAGGTGTCAGGTAGTTACAAAACTGGGGGGGAATGGATCCAAGCTGGAGGAGGACAGATTAAGATTAGATGTTAGGAAGAAGTTCTTCAGCAAGAGGGTGGTGAGACACTGGCACAGGTTGCCCAGGGAGGTGGTGGAAGTCTCATCCCTGAATGTTTTCAAGGTCAGGCTGGATGTGACTCTGAGCAACCTGCTCTAGTGTGAGGTGTCCCTGCTCATGGCAGGGGGGTTGGAACTGGATCATCCTTGGGGTCCCTTGCACCCCTGACAAGTCTGTGATTCTGTGAAGTCCATTTCTGAGACACAGTAGCGTTTTTAGGAGGTGAAATTGTAGCTTCCCATACTACCATAGGTCCACCTTTCTTTGCAGCATTTTCATTTTTATCAGTATTTCAGCAGAGCACAATGATAAATGGATTTTACACATCCCCAGGCTCACAAGCAATTGAGATGAGATCTGCCATTATAGGAATACACAAATGCTAGGTTTTTAATAAACACAGGATGTTGTGCCACTGTGTACAGCAGGCAGAGAGGACATACCAGCATCAGAGGCACACACCTATCTCATAACTTAATTCGTGGTGAGTTTCATTAGAAATAGAGCAAATGAAGAAGTGCAGAATGATATTCAGCTCAGAAGCCAGCACCTACTGTGGTAGCCCTCAGCACAG
>VWZE01023703.1:23999-41709 GCA_013396675.1 Eubucco bourcierii
AAAAAAAAAGATAATCTCTCCTCGTGTTTCCATGGAGCTTCCTATGCCTCAGCTTCCACCACTGCCCCTTGTGCTGTCACTGGGCATCACCCAGCAGAGGCTGGCTCCAGCCTCCTGGCACTCACCTCCACATCTTTAGAACCAGCAATGAGGGCTCCCCTCAGGCTTCTCCTCTCCAAGCAGCACAGCCCCAGCTCCCTTAGGTTCTCCTCCTAAGGAAGATCTTCCACTGCCTTCAGCATCTGTGTGGCTCTGTGCTGGACTCTCTCAAGCAGTTCCCTGAGGTCCTTCTTGAAGTGAGAGGCCCAGAACTGGGCACAATATTCCAGATGCAGCCTCATCAGCAAAGTAGAGGGGAAGGAGAACCTCTCTTGACCTAGCAATCACAGCCCTTCTGACACACTCCAGGATGGCTTTGGCCTTCTTGGCCACCAGAGCACATTGCTGCCTCATTTAATCCCTCTCATATTTCACATTTGTTGATAAAGGACTTTGCACCCCTTTATCAGGCCTGGTCTTAGTCTTTGTAACTAACCCAACACCTAAAATTCTCAAGTTTCACCCCAACCATCAGTATTTGCATACAGCCACGTTCCCAGCTGCTGCAGAAATAAAGCAGTGCCCTGCAGCCATGCTACCCCTTCTAGAAGCCTGTGTATCTTCTCTTCTAGGGAGGCATATGACCAAGACAAGACAGCAGAATTCATCCCAGCAAGCCTTACTCATCCTACTCCTTTATGCCAGCAGCTTTATTTCCTGCAGTTGCCAAGATACTGTATCACACCTTGTTTGCTCTCAAGATCAGCAAAGCTGTTTTTTTCCTCACTAGGTTTCCCAATACACCCAATAATGGGGAGGATCCCCCACTTAGTGCTGCACGGCAGGATTGTTTGCCAGAGAGGAGTGTGAGGGAGAGGAGTGGAGGTGCAGGAGCTTGTCCTGCCACCACCACCACCAAGCTAAGTACCATCTCTTAAGCCTGGAGAAGAGGAGGCTCAGGGGAGACCTTATTGCGGTCTACAACTACCTGAAAGGTGGTTGTAGCCAGAGGGAGGTTACCTTCTTCTCTCAGGCAAGCAGCACCAGAACAAGAGGACACAGTCTCAAGCTGTGCCAAGGGAAGTTTAGGCTGGAGGTAAGGAGAAAGTTCTTCACTGAGAGAGTCATTGCCTGCTGGAATGGGCTGCCCAGGGAGGTGGTGGAGTCGCCGTCCCTGGAGGTGTTCAAGGTGCATTTGGATGTGGCACTTGGTGCCATGATCTAGTCTTGAGGGCTGTGGTGATGGGTTGGACTTGATGAGCTTTGAGGTCTCTTCCAACCCTGGTGATAATGTGATACTGTGATCTCATGCAGGCATGAATGCCCACTTGGCAAGGATCCAGCCCATCCTGTCTGCAAGTCCATTCCATCCTCAAACGATCGAGGACACAAACTGCTCACTTCACTGTCCCAAGAGCTCGCCACACAGGAACTGAACTCCTAAACACTCACCATCCCCTTGGTCCTCTTCCCATCTCTCCATCCACTTTTGGCTATTTCAACCTCAAACTATCTCAGCAGACAGTAGAGATGCTTCGAGCCCTCCCACACACTAAGGTCCACACCCAGCTTCAGAACAAAAGGCACACCAGCAGCCACAGGCAGGGAGGCTCCTGCCTGCAAGACAGAAAGCAGCCTGCAAAGAGACTCTGGCCAGGGCTCACAACCCATGTTAACAAGAATTCTACCACTTGCTTGGCTATGACATTTGCTTAACTAAAAAAATAACCACAAACAAACCACCACTATTTCAGCTCTTATTTGACCATTTTTACCCATGTTGAATGCAGGCAACCACTTGCCAGGAACACATAATGCTCCAGGAGTCATTGGCATCATCCCTCAGTCTGACCAGCAGCATTTACTCCCTGCAGCTTATTGCTCTAAATAGGATAAATGCTGGAAAAATCTCTCAACTCTCAGCCCTTAGGAGCCACGGCACAAAGCAGTGTTTGTTTGGGAAATAAGATTACAACATATACTGTGATTCGTAAATATTTGCATTTGATAATTGTTTCTGCAAATGAATTGGCCAAGCCAAGCCACACAGGGATGGGATTCTCCTCCTACCAAGGGAACAAGCTGCAGAATTTAAACCAGTTTCCATCTTAGTGCCTCTGAGCTCTGGTCACTTTTCCTCCCTCAGAGCTCTTTTCTCATGACACACGAAGGAAAATTTGTTAGTTTTGCCTTTGCATGTCTTCTGACTTGGAGCTGTTTGGGAAAGGCAGCTACTCTCAAACAGAAAGCAGTGAGTGTGTCAGGACCAACAGTCCATTTCAAAAGAGGGGTGATGTTTCATTCACACTCCTGCAGTCCCTTCCTTCTGCCGCACAAGAGAGCCTACATACTTAAGGCGATGCTGCCACAAAGAGGCAAAGTGCTTCAGCTCCGACAGCACACACAAACCCACCCACCCAGCAGGTTCCAGACAGATAGACAGACAGCCTTACAAATACTATTTACAGTGGTATTAAAGACACTGATAGTAATACTGGGGACATCAGAGGACCATGGAATCACAACCACAGAATGTTAGAGGCATGAAGGGACCTCCAGAGATCATCCAGTTCAACCTCCCTGCCAAAGCAGGATCACCCAGGGTAGTCAGCACAGGAATGCATCCAGGTGGCTTTGGAAAGCCTCCTGTGCTGGTTTGAGGCTAATTAGAATATTTTAATAGACAAAATTACACTCTAGGCTGTGAAAGGAAAACATCATGATGTCTATTTCACTCATACGCTTGCTGGAGAATTGTTTGGGTACACTAACCAAAACAATAGAGAAGTGAGTCTCTCTCTGTCGCTTGCTGGAACAGGAGCTGCTGGGGCGATCTAGCAGCTTCTGGGCTCTGGCTCCTCTGCTGATTAATCCTCACTAACCACTTTTCTTCTAACCCCCTTGGCCGATCCTCCTAATTTACTTTGCACGTAAGGCAAACCTTGGGGTAAGGTACAGGGGTGGGGAGGAGGTGGAAGGGTGGTTGGGAGCCCCTCCTGGGGTCTCTGATTTCTGGGAGGGGAGGTGTGTTGCTGCATTACCTTTTACTTGTATATTTCTGTAACTATTCCTGTCTATAGTGTATATCTCTGCTTGTACATTGTGCTGAGCTGTAAATAGAGCTTCATCATTTAACTTCCAGCTGGCTGAGTTCTAGTCTGGGTCATTTTACAAAGTGTGGGGGGGCAGGGAACTCCCAAACCTTCACACCTCCAGAGAAGGAGACTCCACAGCCTGTCGTGGAAGGCCAAAATAGGCCTAGTGTATGTCCTGCCTTGTCCAGGCATGATCCCATGATCTCCTTCCCCCTCTGCTGAAGTGGGGAGCAGTGTGGGAAAGACACAAAAGGCTTGGAGACACCCAGTCTGCTTTGGAGGAAAAACAAAATGCATACATTTGGTTCTGCATGGCTTATTCCCAAATATGGGTATTATTGTACCCATACACCCATGCCAAATATGGTATTATTATGGGTGTTATATGGGTATTATGGTTTCACCTAATACAGTCAGTTTTGGCAAAGTGTCATTCTGATTGTTGAATCTCTGTGGACAAGGAGCCATAAGACTCAGGCAATTAGATATTATGATTTTATATATATATATATATATATATATGAGCACAGTTGAAAAACAACTGCTCTGCTCTGCCACTGTGATCTTCTCAATCTTCTCTGCCCCGGCATCGTGCTCTGCTCTGGCTCATTTTGCTTTGCCTTGCCATGCTCCAGACCAGCTTTGCTTTGATGCTTCAAGCTTATCCACCTGGAAACTTTGTCGTGCCCCAGTTTACCAGAGAGAGGCATTAAGTGCCTCCACACTTTAGGCAAGAATTAGCTACCAGCAAGACATCATGTCTGCCTTCACACTGTCTGCCCAGGAAGGAACCAAGACCAGTTCAGAGACTGTCTAACACCCAGCACCCTGCTAGAGCCCTGGGGAAAACTCCCAGAGCCTTCAACGGGTACCAAACCACTGACAGCAAATCCTCCACATGCGTTGGGTACTGTCACACTTCAGCCACTTAATCACAGAATCATAGAATTGCCAGGGTTGGAAGGGACCTCAAGGATTATCCAGTGCCAACCCCCCTGCCATGGGCAGGGACACCTCACACCAGAGCAGGTTGCCCAGAACCACATCCATCCTGGCCTTAAAACATCCAGGGATGAGGCTTCCACCACCTCCCTGGGCAACCTGTGCCAGTCTCTCACCACCCTCATGCTGCAGAACTTTTTGTTAACATCCAATCCGAATCTACCCACTTTTAGCTTTGCTCTATTCCCCCCCCCCGCAAATCCTATCACTACCTGACACCCTAAAAAATTCCCTCCCCAGCTTTCTTGGAGACCCCTTCAGATATTGGAAGGCCACAAGAAGGTTGTCTCAGAGCCTTCTCTTCTCCAGAATGAACACCCCAACTCTCTCAGCCTCTCCTCACAGCTCCAGCCCTCTGATTATCCTTGTGGCCCTTCACTGGACACCTTCCAGCACCTCCAGATCTTTCCCACCACAGGGGCTCCAGAACTGGGCACAGTGCTCCAGGTAGGGCCTCCCAGAGCATCATAAAGGGGGAGAATCAGCTCCCTCTCCCTGCTGGCCACACTTCTCTTGATGCAGCCCATGAGCTGTTTGGCTCTCTAGGCCAACATAGGAAGGTAAACATGACTGAAAACAAAGGAAAAAAAAACACATCTCCAAGCACCCCAAAGAAACCCATCCATGTTTGCCTTGCCACTAAAGTTGTCCATTAGAAAAATGAAGATCAGGGGTGTATGAGGAGGCCCAAATGTGCTTAACCAAGGTACCCAGAAGCATTTCACAGCAGGCTGTGCCACACACACATTCCTAAACTGATCACAGCAGAGGCTTCCTTCTCAATTTCGGACATCGGTCCTCTGCTCTCCTTAGTCTATGTACCTGGCAAGCTCCCTCGGCTGTCTCCCGAATTCCAGCAAGTATACTAATTTCTGATCATTTGAACAAGGTTGTTGCTAAGCAACATCTTTTCTCTCTCTCTCTCTCTTTCAGTTTTGGGTTTGGGGTGGGGGGTTTTGTTTGGCTTTTTTTTCCTGTCTTTCTTTTTTTTTTTTTTTTTTTGTTTTTTTTTTTTGTTTTGTTCAGTTAGATTTACAAAACCTGAGGGGTGCTGGCTGTGAGCAGAGAGAGATGCTGCTTAAAGTTTTTGTTAAAGCTACCACAGATTTTCTATTAAAAAAGAAAAAAGGAAAGAAAAGACTCAAAGTTCCCAATTTTTTAACCAAACCAACTCCTCAAAAACAGCTCAGTTCTGTGGCAGACTTAACTGCATTTCCTATATTCCTCTCAGCCCTCGAATCAAAGCCAAGTTTTGTTTGTTAATAATATAGTGTTATTAATTCTTACCTACAGCCTGCTTTAGACTTCTGGGGTCTCTGGTGATAAGCACCAAGCTGTGTGGCACAGTTGAGTTGCTAGAGGGCAGGGATCCATCCAGAGGGACCTGGACAGGCTGCAGAGCTGTGCCCAGGCCAACCTCATGACATACAACAAGGTCAAGTGTAAGGTCCTGCACCTGGGTAGGCACAATGCCAAGCACAGTTCCAGGCTGGGTGGTGAATGGCTGAGAGCAGCCCTGAGGAAAAGGACCTTGGAGTCTTAGTTGATGAAAAGCTCAACATGAGCCTGCAGTGTGCACATGCAGCCCAGACAGCCAGTTGAGCCCTGGGCTGCATCAAGAGAAGCGTGGCCAGCAGGGCAAGGGAGGGGATTCTGCCCCTTTACTCTGCTCTCGTCAGACCCCACCTGGAGTCCTGTGTGCAGTTCTGGAGCCCTCAGCACAGGAAGGACATGGAAGTGTTGGAGCAGGTCCAGAGGAGGGTCACGAGGATGATCAGAGGGCTGGAGCAGCTCTCCTACAAGGACAGGTTGAGAGAGTTGGGGCTCTGCAACCTGGAGAAGAGAAGGCTTCCAGGAGACCTAAGAGTAGCCTTCCAGGATCTGAAGGGGGCCTACAGGAAGGCTGGCGAGGGTTATTTACAAGGTCTTGCAATGACAGGACAAGGGGCAATGGGTTTGAACCGGCAGACAGGGAGATTGAAACTGAATGTCAGGAGGAAGTTCTTTACAGTGAGGGTGGTGAGGCACTGGAACAGGTTGCCCAGGGAGGTTGTGGATGCTCCCTCCCTGGATGTGTTCAAGGCCAGATTGGATGAGGCCTTGAGTAACCTGTACTAGTGGGAGGTGTCCCTGCCTATGGCAGGGAGTTGGAACTAGATGATCCTTCAGGTCCCTTCCAACCTTACCATTCTATGATTCTATGATCTTTCTTGTATCCTTTCTTTTTTTCCCATCCAAGCTTTTGCTCACAGGTGTGAAGGCTGAAGGACTCTTTATTGAGTCACTGTAAACATGTGAAATAAAAAAAATAAGTAAGAAATGCTCTGAGCAACCTGATCGAGTTGAGGATGCCTCTGCTTACTGCAGAGGGGGTTGGACTAGATGACCTTTGGAGGTCCCTTCCAACCCAGCCCATTCTCTGATTCCATTCTATGATCTAGAGCACACAGCGTCAGTGAGGGATTTCCAACATTTTTGGATCAGACCCCAAGAAAAGCATTGGGTCATTCCTAAATCTCCTTGCAGACACCACACATGAGGTGGTGAAGCTGTCCCTGCAGCAAGGCTCATTAATTTGCAAGGGTGGTAGGTCCCTGAAGGGAAGACCCACTTCAGCGGGAAGGTTCTGATGTCACACCGGGATTTCATTAGCGCATCGGCTAGAAAAAGACTGCTGGAATCAAATGTAAATAACTAACTAATTATGCATGCATGACAAAATGGAGAGCCTCCAAAGTAATTAGAAATAGCCAGACGAGGCAGGCAGAACAGTAAGCTGAGCGTGGAGAGTTTGTGCTCTCCAGCTATGACAACTGAGCGATCGCGGCTGCGTCAGGCTGAAACGAGATGGCAGTGCCTAAGCCTGCTGCTTGCAACTAGATTTAAATTAATCACATTACAGGGGACTGAACCACTGCCAAGCCAAGACACTCTGAGTTCACCCTTCTCTGTCACAAACCCCTGTTAAGGAAGGCACAGTCTTACATCAGCAGAGAGATAAAAGCAGATTCCTTTTTTTTTTTTTGTTAACAGAGCTGAAGCTCAGTAGAGACACATGAGATAGTTCTGTACATTGCCAGTGCAAATGGTGGGAGCTATGAAAGAGGAGGGACATAATGACAAGTCAAGAACTAAGATGTTTCCCCTTCACCAATTAAAATATTTATTTTACTGTTACAGAACCACAGAACTGTCAGGGTTGGATGGGTCCTCAAAGATCATCCAATTCCAAGCCCCCCGCCATAGGCAGGGACACCTCACACTCTAAAGCAGGTTGCCCAGAGCCACATCCAACGTGGCCTTAAAAACATCCAGGGATGAGGCTTCCACCACTTCCCTGAGCAACCTGTGCCAGGCTCTCACCACCCTCATGCTGAAGAACTTCTTCCTAACATCCAATCTGAATCTACCCATTTCAAGTTTTGCTCCATCCCTCCCAGTCTTATCACTACCTGACACCTTAAAAAAATCTCTCCCCAGCTTTCTTGCAGCCCCCTTCAGATACTGGAAGGCCACAAGAAGGTCTCCTGGGAGCTTTCTCTTCTCCAAACTGAACAACCCCAACTCTCTCAGCCTGTCCCCATGGTAGAGCAGCTTCAGCCCTCTGATCATCCACGTGGCCATCCATGCTTTGGACACATTCCAGCACTTCCAGATCTTTCTTGTCACAAAGGTAATTTTCAAACAAAGCTCACTCCAAGCTATCCCTTTAACACCATGTGGACCATGAGAGCACTCTTGGAAACCTTCATTCCCTGCAGTAGGTTCAGCCTGCATCATCACTCCAGCACAAGCACATAGCCTGTCCTCACAGGAGAGGAGCTCCAACTTCTCCACCTGTAATACCAAAGGATTCTATGGAAATGCTTCTCTTTGTTTGTTTGTTTAAGAACTCTCCTTTAGACCTTTCTAATCCTTGGCATACAGTGATGTAATTTGGAAATCATTTTCCTTCTAATGAAAGTCCCATCCTTGCTAGGAGACGTAGGAAACCTTCTTTGTGAAGAATACAATTATGCAGAATGGCACAAATTTGGCTGTCATTTGTAATCCTGAAGCTCCTGTGGAGCTAGTGAAGCTACATGGGCATTTCAGAGGAGAATCTATTTTAACTCTTAGACACTCTCCACTTTTTTATAGCAAGAGCTGTCACTTCCCACTCAATTCTTCTGCTAGAACATCACTTCTCTGCTGAAACCTGAAGCAAGTCCTGTTTTGTCACAGTGAGACTATGCTAAAGACCGGGGACAGAGGTTTTGTGCCTCAGTCCTGGTCACACCTGCAGGAGTATTAGCAGCCAGCACAAACACTGGACAAGATTCCTCAATCAGGTTGCTTCCCTTCTCAAGCCTCTCCTCCATTTTTATTTAGAGACACAGAATCACAGAACTGTCAGGGTTGGAAGTGACCTCAAGGATTATCCAGTTCCAATGCCACTGCCATGGGCAGAGGCACCGCACACTAAAGCAGGTTGCCCACAGCCACATCCAGCCTGGGCTTAAAAAACATCCAGGGATGAGGCTTCCACCACCTCCGTGGGAAACCTGCGCCAGTCTCTCACCACCCTCATGCTGAAGAACTTCTTCCTAACATCTAATCTCAACCTGCCATCCTCCAGCTTGGATCCACCACCCCCAGCCCCAGTCCCACCACTACCTGACACCCTAAAAAAGTCCCTCCTCAGCTTTCTTGTAGCTATTCTCAGGTATTGAAAGGCCACAGGAAGGTCTCTTTGGAGCCTTCTCTTCTCCAGACTGAACAACCCCAACTCTCTCAGCTTGTCCCCACAGCAGAGCAGCTCCTTCCCTCTGCTCATCCTCGTGGTCCTTCTCTGGACAGGTACGCCGGGGAAGAGACTCTCACGTGTCTTGTTCTTGGCTGGAATGTGTGGGTGCTACTGCTGCACACTTGGTTTTTTGATCAGAGCATAGTAAGCCCAGAAACATCCTTTGAGTTCTCAGGTTCTTTCGGGTTGACGCTTTTGGCACTCACGTCACAGCGTTTCCTCCCATAGAACAATTCTCTGCGCTGCCTGCAGACGTCTGTCTGGTTGTTGCCATTGCCATATCTATTCATAACCTCTTCTACTCCTCCCAACACACAGCTGAGAATGCTCCCATCTAGAAAAGCCAGATTTTAACTCCTTTCTTATTTTCAGAGCTATTTAAATCCATACACATTACAAGAGGCATTCCAGCTCAACTGGCAAGGATTTTACATATATTTGTATAATTCCTTACATGCCACCAGACTCTGCTGTTAAAACCACACTCTATTAGAAATCCCTAATCAACATCTCCCTGAAGCTGCTCTGTATTTTCACAGAATCATAGAACCATAGAATAGTAAGGTTGGAAGGGACCTTAAAGATTAACCAGTTCCAACCCCCTGCCATAGGCAGGGACACCTCACACTAGTACAGGTTACTCAAGGCCTCATCCAACCTGGCCTTGAACACCTCCAGAGAGGGAGCAACCACAACCTCCCTGGGCAACCTGTTCCAGTGTCTCACCACCCTTACTGTAAAGAACTTCCTCCTGACATCCAGTCTAAATCTCTCCTCTGCCAGTTCAAATCCATTGCCCCTTGTCCTGTCATTATGAGACCTTGTCAATAGTCCCTCCCCAGCCTTCCTGTAGGCCCCCTTCAGATCCTGGAAGGCTCCTCTAAGGTCTCTTGGAAGCCTTCTCTTCTCCAGGCTGCAGAGCCCCAACTCTCTCAGCCTGTCCTCACAGGAGAGTTGCTCCAGTTCTCTGATCATTTTTGTGGCCTCCTCTGGACACGCTCCAATATTTCCATGTCCTTCCTGTGCTGGGGGCTCCAGCACATTTTGCCTCTCTTGAACCTTTAGGGGGAAAGCAATGCCTCCAGTCCAGCACAGAGCCACAAAAATGCTGAAGGGAGTGGGACATCTTCCTTAGGAGCAGAGCCTGAAGGAGCTGGGTGTGGTTAGTAGGTCGAGAGAGGTTCTACTCCTCCTCTACTCCGCCCTGCTGAGATTGCATCTAGAACATTGTGTCCAGTTCTGGGCCCCTCAGATCAAGAAGGAACTCAGGGAATTGTAGAGAGAGTGCAGCACAGAGCCACACAGATGCTGAAGGCAGTGGAAGATCTTCCTTAGGAGGAGAGCCTGAGGGAGCTGGAGCTGTGCTGCTGGGAGAGGAGGAGCCTGAGGGGTGACCTCGTTCCCGGTTCTAAAGATGTGCAGGTGAGTGCCAGGAGGCTGGAGCCAGGCTCTGCTGGGTGATGCCCAGAGACAGCACAAGGGGCACTGGTGGAAGCTGAGGCATAGGAATTTCCATGGAAACATGAGGAGGACTTTTTTCCCTGTGAGGGTGACAGAGCCCTGGCACAGCCTGCCCAGGGAGGTTGTGGAGTCTCCCTCTCTGGAGATATCCAAGACCTGCCTGGATGTGTTCCTGTGTGATCTGCTGTAGGTGATCCTGCTCTGGCAGGGGTGTTGGACTGGATGAGTTTTCAGGTCCTTTCCAGCCCCTGAGATTCTGTGATTCTGAACCAAAGTCCTGCTCCCAAACAATTTTGGTTCTATTTGCAGGCACCTTTTGCAAAAGCAAAGCAGCCAGCACCACATTTGTCACAGCAATCCCCAGGTTGGAACAGACACTGGATAAATTGTGAGCTTCCTTTCCTGTCTGCTTTCAACATTATTTCTCACACCAGGTTTCCGACGCATGCTCCTCAAGTAAGCACCACTGCGCCACCTTCTCTCCCCTCAGGCCAGCAAGGTCTGCTTCATTAATAACTAAGGTTAAAAAAATAAATAAATTTCAGGCACAAAAACAGATTTTCCCAACTGAGTTAAGAGCTGATGATCCAGAAGGACAATCCTGGTGGGGGTAAGAAGACCCCAAGTTTACCACAGACTTGGCTGCAGTTTCTCTGCAGTTCTTTTATTCAAGCCATGATGTTTGTTTACCTTGGGTGTTTGGGTTTTGTAGCACAGGCCTGATTCTTGCACATTTGAAGGGTGAGACCATGCTCGTGGGGAAGAGCAGCACAGGAATGAGGATGGGATGGGGAGAAACACCAACCTGCCAGTCAGTGGCAGAGGGCACAGCCCCTGTGCTGCAAAGGCCGAGGAGGGCTCTCCTGGCAAGCAGCCACAGCCTCCACAGGAAGGTGTCACACAGAGAGAAGGTGGTGGTTGCCATGGGAATCACCTTTGTCTTCTCAGGCAGAGCACACAGATGTGTGCAAGCCACCAACCTGCTCATTGTAAATGACTGCTGTCTCGAGGTTTCAGTAACTCACCAAGGTTCCTCTCAAGAAGTTGCTTGAAGTGTTACTAAATAAATTCTTTTGTTTTTTTTTTTTTTTGGGGAGGGGGGGGATTGTAATCACACCTGTGCCAAGAAAGGTAGGGGTCTGCCCAGAGATTAAAAGGGGGCAAAAGGGATGGAGGATGGGTGTGCTGGGAGGGCAAAAGTGTCCCATCCTTCGGAGCTATGGTATGGTTATGGGAACAAAAGGAAGCAGCTAAAGGAGGTGCAGAAGTGTACCACAGAAACACAATTTCAGCTTAAATACATCGTAAATATTGTGACTCCACTGTGCAGTTATAGCAGGGTGCACTGAAGCCACTGTAAACCCACAGGGCTTTTTTTAACAGCATGCAATTTTAAAAAGCACCTGTCAGTTTGAAAATACACCTAGGCCGACACTGAGAACTGAGAACAGGGCATGAACAAGCTGAGGTTTGGTATGATTACTAAATAAAAACAAATGCCTTACACAAAGTTGCAGAAGCGAAAAACAAACAGCTTCCTAATAGAAGGGTATGGGGGAAAAAAAAAGTTAGAAATCCTTTGTACATAGAATTGAGCTGGAACATGTCCAGAGAAGGATGATCAGAGGGCAGGAGCTACTCTGCCATGGGGACAGGCTGAGAGAGTTGGGGCTGTTCAGTCTGGAGAAGAGAAGGCTTCAAGGAGAGCTTCTTGTGGCCTTCCAGTATCTGAAGGGAGCTACAAGAAAGCTGGAGAGAGACTTTTTAAGGTGTCAGGTAGTGATGGGACTGGGTGGAATGGATCCAAGCTAGAGGAGGGCAGGTTAAGAATAAATGTTAGGAAGAAGTTCTTCAGCAACAGGGTGGTGAGACACTGGCACAGCTTGCTCAGGGAGATGGTGGAAGCCTCATCCCTGAATGTTTTTAAGGCCAGGCTGGATGTGGCTGTGGGCAACCTGATATAGTGTGAGGTGTCCCTGCCATGGCAGGGGGCTTGGAACTGGATGATCCTCAGGGTTCCTTCAACAGTTCTGTGATTCTGTGACCAGAATAAAATACATCTTAAAAAAAAATCAGTGCACTCACAGTTGGTTGCTCCTTTGCCTGAGTCAACTCTCAAGAAATAAGCATCCAATTATTAAACCAGAAGTCTTTTACCCTGTTGAAGTCTGTTGAAGTGAGAAGTGAACACAGGATTCTGAAAAGTTGACCAGTCCCAAGGGTCACACTGAAATTTCTCTGTACCAGCAGCGCATTAAGAACACACACACACACACACACACACACACACACACACAGAGCCCGCCATGCAGTCTTCGGTTTTTTTGTTGTGGTGGTTGTTCTTTTTTTAGAAAATAAAGAAGTGAGGAGAACTGCTTCTGGTTTGCAGGCTACAAGACGGGATTTGCAACATGCCATATTTTGTGTGGTCTAGCAAGCTCCTACTGGTTCAGAGAGCATACTGTTTGCAACTGTTCTCCTGGATAATGAACACTACGTGGAAGTCTTTTATGCAGCGAGGTTTATAAATCCAAATGTATAAAAACACTCAAACAACCTGGTGCTAATGCAGGTAGGGAACACTGGAGGGAAAATAAATAACAAGCAATCATGTTTGGGGAAGGAGGGAAAAAAAACCAAAACACACAACAACAAACCAACCAACCAAAACAAACAAACAAACAAAAAAAACAACACACACACACACAAAAAGACAACCGCAGGAAGAGTGACGGGAGATGCTGCTGCAGCTATTTTTCAAATGCAGTGAGGTGGTTTGTAAAAGGCTCTTTACATTCCTGGGAGATCTTGTTAAATTATAGCCACACTTTATTCACTCAAATCATTAACAAGGTTATTTAAGCTATCTCCTACCAAGGAGCTGATGTGGGGGATAGGAAACAGGTCCACACGGGAAAGAAGAAGGTGCCTCACCGCTTGCTATCTTCTGGAAGTATTACTTAAATTACATTCAAGTCATCAGATAATTATGAACTTTCTTCCCCCTTTATATTTGTGTGGAGTATTTATTGAACTGCACAGCATGCTGTTACAATGGAGTGCTTCTTTACGTCAGTTTCTTTGTTCATTCAAAATAAAACTGACAGTTATCCTTTTATAAGCCATTCTGAGAACATTTTCTCTTCTTTGAAACTGATTGATGCACTACTTTAAATGTTCCTGCAAATATCGTTTCAATTCGGGTTTCTGCATAATGTAATAAGAAGATAAAAGAATTCTATACTTCAACGAGAGACATTACAAAGCAACTAGAGACATTATCAAGGGCATTAACAAGCTCCTAATAGCAATAAAACCTTTTAACTGTCTGATGTAGAACATGCTCCCACCAAACCACCACATATTATGGTAATTGGCTCCACTTTCTGAATCTTTCATTGTAAAGTTACAAAGACTTAGGTGGGACTGAAAAGTGAACCTGGAATCCACAGTGTGGTTGCTTTGCTTTTTTTTTTTTTTTTTTTTTTTTTTTTTTTTTTTTTTTTTTACTATTATTATTATTATTTTAAGTTGTTGTTATAATGTTTTCATCAGCATTGAGTCCCAGCTGCAAGAGTATTTTCTATCCTGCTCCTAGGTTCCTGATTTTACATCTTATTGCTGTTTCTCAATACAGAAATGTATATGGGTTTAGTCCTTCTCATTTAAAGAGAAGCATATATGGATTTAGTCCTTCTCATTCAAAGAGAAACATATATGGGGTTAGTCTTTCTCATTCAAAGAGAAACATATATGGGTTTAGTCCTTCTCATTTAAACAGAAACATATATGGGTTTCTCATTTAAAGAGCACGAGGTGAAAATTAGTCCTTCTCATTTAAAGAGTACAAGGTGAAAAATTAGTCACATTTCAGCCACTTAATTATAGAATCACAGAATTGTCAGGGTTGGAAGGGACCTCAAAGATCATCCTTTTCCAACTCCCCTGTCATGGGCAGGGACACCTCACACTAGAGCAGGTTGCCCACAGACATATCCAGCCTGACCTTAAAAACATCCAGGAATGAAGCTTCCACCATCTCCCTGAGCAAGCTGTGCCAGTGTCTCATCACCCTCATGCTGAACAATTCTTTCCTAATGTCTAATCTAAATCTGCCTTCCTCTAGCTTGGATCCATTCCCCCCAGTCCTATCACTACTTGGCATCCTAAAAAGTCCCTCCTCAGCTTTCTTGTAGCCCACTTCAGATACTGGAAGGCCACTACAAGGTCTCCTCAGAGTTTTCTCTTCTCCAGACTGAATAATCATATCTTCATTCACTGAAATACCAGAAGGTTAGAAAACAAAATGCAACATCACTTCAAGGCTCTACTTCACTTAAAAGAAACAACATGGGGCATGTTGCTTACTTTTCTTTCTCAAGTTTCTTTCAGGGTCTCATGAAAATAAATACAAACATACAGTAAACTATAAAAATACAACCAGAACCTGCATGAGAGAAGTGGAGAAGTGACATAAGACTCTCTGGTGACGAACCCACAGTGTTAAGCCGTCTGTCTTGCTGGCATGTCTATCATACTATGACTGTGATCACAGGCTGGCAACCTCTGGCAGCCTGAGAAGGGCAATGCTATTGGTATCTAGAATCATGCTCTGAAAAAGAAGCTCTCAGTTCATTTCTCTGGAATGACAGAAACATTTATGGTGGAAACGCCCCTCAGGATCACCAAGTCCAATCATTAACCCTACTCTACAAGGTGCACCTTAAATGATAGCCCCAAGCACCACATCCAGACCACCTTTAAACACAGCCAGGCTTGGGGACTCCACCACCTCCCTGGGCAGCTCATTCCAATACATGACCACTCTTGCTGGGAAAAAAAATTTCCCCACATCCAGTCTAAACCTGCCCTGCTGCAGCTTGAGGCTGTTCCCTCTTGTTCTATTGCTAATGACCTATGAGAGAGACCAGAACCAACCTCTCCACAACATCCTGGCTCGATGGAGAAGAGGCCAAGAAACAAGGTACCACTAAAGAAACTCCAACAGAAAGAAAAATACATACCAAACCAACCAACCAAAACGAACCAACCCAAAATGCTACACTATAATGTTTCCAGCCCAAAGCCTGCTGTTCAGATGCCACAAAGCCTGTCAGATTTGATCTGTGTTAAAATGATCACCTTCAGGGGCGTATGCGCAGGGTTTACAGAAGGAACACACACTGGAAATACCAAACAGGATAAGCAGACAACAACACAGGGCTCTCTCGGAAGAGTGAGGCACTCCCTCCTTCCTGAAATTCTTGCTGATGGTGTGAAAAAGGATCACTTGGTCTTAAGATCATGAAAGCACAGCGCACAATTTCTGTCTGCTCTGGAAAAGTAGTTCCACTCTCTCCTGTTATGTTTAACAGCACTATCCTTTCATTACAGTGCAAATTAAAAGCTGCTTTAATTAGACTCACTTAAAAGTTTGTGAAGGTTTTTGACAACAGAGCACACAATTATTACACAGTTACAAACATGTTTTCAGCACAGTTATTAACAAACCTTCTGGAGTCTGCTTAGAGCTAAAACAAAACAAAACTTCTTTTCCTCAAAAGTCTGTGAGTGTTCTCTTCCCTCTGCAGCTATTGTGAAACTTTGGTGGATCACAGAATTGTCAGGGTTGGAAAGGACCTCAAGGATCACCCAATTCCAATCCCCCCTGCCATGGGCAGGAACACCTCACACTAGATCAGGTTGCCCACAGCCACATCCAGCCTGGCCTTAAAACACCCAGGGATGAGGCTCTCACCACCCTTATGGTGAAGAACTTTTTCTCCACATCCAATCTGAATCTACCCACTTCTAGTTTTTCTCAATTCACCCCCAGTCCTATCACTACCTGACACCCTAAAAAAATCCCTCCCCAGCTTTCTTGTAGTCCACTTCAGACACTGGAAAGCCACAAGAAGGTCTCCTCGGAGCTTTCTCTTCCCCAAACCGAGCAATCCCAACTCTCTCAGTCAGTCTCCATAGAAGAGGCGCTCCAGCCCTCTGATCATTTTTGTGGCCCAAATAATTAAAAGATAAATATAAAGACAGATACATATATAAATAAAGATAAAACACAGAGATGTACAGGGAGATGTAAAGATATGAGGATAATTAAATGGAATAAACCTGTAAGGACAACCTGGGTTGGACTCGATCTCTTTCGAGTTCTTTCCAACCGCTAACACCCTGTGATCCTGTGACACCAGATTAGGCTGTGTCATGGTGGCAGGGGATTCATGTGGCCAAAGTCAGGAATTATAAAAATAGAATTATTTTATTTTCCTGAAAACCCCACCCCAAACTATATACAGAAGTGGTTTAGGTTTACTTACAGGTTTTAATTTGATTGGGAATTCTTCAACAGGATGTTATGGGCAGATTTAGGCAGTCAGGAAATGGAAAAGGCTAAGGTACAAGCACAGCTTCACCCCACTATCAATCAGGCTGAGCAGAGAATTAAGGCAGCAACAGCAGGCTTTACTCACCGAGGTGAGATAGACATTGGGTGATGATCCCTTGCTGGGTTTCTCTGCGGCTCGGTTGCCTTCTAACGTTGCAAGCAATATCCAATAGCCTGGATCCAGGCGGCAGCAGCCCGAGGCGAGTGGAAAAGCCGCCAAAGTCCGAAGTGTCTCCAAACACGACGGCCACAAGGCAGGCATTCATGGGAGCGACGCTGCCTCGGCAGGGCTGGGCACAGCCAAACTGCTCGGGTCTACCAGTACAGAATAGCGGCCAGGAAGTTGGCTGCTCTATGGTCTGAGAGCAGCTGAGTCCGGGTGCTAGGGGCAGCTCTCTCAAATCTGCACAGAGGGGAGCAAAAGTGGGGAGAGGCGTCCGAAGGCAGGGACGGTGCAAAACCGAGAGCCGTGTAAAAGACAGGAGCCGTCCAAAAGCAGGCACGATCCAAACAGGAGCTCTGCCACGGCAGGAACCTGTCCTGTCGGGACTTCTGCCACGGAGGGAACCTGTCCTGTCGGGACTTCTGCCACGGCGGGAACCTGTCCTGTCGGGAGCTCTGCCACGGCGGGAACCTGTCCTGTCGGGACTTCTGCCACGGCGGGAACCTGTCCTGCCAGGAGCTCTGCCACGGCGGGAACCTGTCCTGTCGGGACTTCTGCCGCGGCGGGAACCTGTCCTGTCGGGATTTCTGCCACGGTGGGAACCTGTCCTGTCGGGACTTCTGCCACAGCGGGAACCTGTCCTGTCGGGAGCTCCGCCACGGCGGGAAAGTGTCCTGTCGGGATTTCTGCCACGGAGGGAACCTGTCCTGTCGGGAGCTCCGCCACGGCGGGGCAAGGTCCTTTCGGGGTTTCTTCCACAGCGG
>VWZE01023703.1:41731-77042 GCA_013396675.1 Eubucco bourcierii
CCTGTCGGGATTTCTGCCACGGCGGGAACTCTTTCAAGGCGGCCACCTGGCACCTTCTCCCTTGCTCTATTTATGCTTTTCTAGACAAAATGTCCATTTGCCAATTTATACTGGGCACTAAGACCCAGCCAGCCACCAGACAGATCCCAGCGCGGGCTGCAACACGGCTGAGCGCAGTCGTGGAAAGGCCTTTTGCTGCTGGCCCTTCAAGCCCGCCGGGGCGAGGCGGGAAGCAGTTTTCGCGCCTTCCGCTCCTCCCCATTCAAACCCGGGTGGGGAGGGAGAAGGAAGGAATGTGGAGTGCCCCAGAACACCTATCTAAAAACATTTTGTCGAGACATTGTAACTATTGCGACTACACTTTCCCAAAAGAGAGGTTTTCCTGACGCCAGACTGCCGTCTATGCGTCCTACAGTCTTGCCTTTTGCCTACTCCAACCCACTGGGTCTCTGGTGTTCACTCCTTAACCATCACGAGTGGGATATTAGCCTTGTGCAAAACAGGAGCGGCGTCACTCGATGCCGTGTTATCTCACACGTCTCTGCAGCCCACTAAAGCCTCTGCACGGAGCAGCACTTCCAATGGTGCCATCGCTAGAGGCATTTTTAGGGTATTTTAAGAGAATTTCTTTGCTAAAGCAGCAGTTTTTCAAGTCATTATTTTACGGGAAATGAACAGAAGGAAGCTAACAACCCTAGATCAAGGGGAGTTACTGGGCACCACAAGGCTGTCTTTAGTAAGCCAGCCAAAATAAAACCCTCACCGCATAACTCCTTTACAAAGGGAGACGCTTCAGTTACTCAAGCACATCGCCACTAGATCCCTGCCACGGCCTAACGACAGCAGAGCTCTTCCAGCCAGCAGCCTTGGGCCCAAAGTTTAAACCAACGTCTTGAGAGCAAAAAAATCATCCCGAGCGGGACAGGGAATTAATTAATCACACATCCAAATTACACTCGAGGAGGGGGTGGGGGACAGCGGCAGCAGCGCGGAGTGGGGGCAGCGGCAGCCCAGTCGCCGTCGCGGTCCACCAGCAGCCCCTAGTGGATCCCGGGAGGAGGGTGTTCGAATTCGCTTCTCCCGGTTCCACAGGCAGCTGAGCTCGGGCAGTCGTTAGGGATTTTCTTCCTGGGAGTCCAGTCCCGATTGGCTCGGGACTCTTGGCTTCGTACTCTTAGTTTGTTTTTTTCCTTCTGGCATTCGGAGAAGGAGGGGAAAAAAAAAAAAAAAAAAGATGGGGAGACAAGAAAGGGTTATTAATCTAAATGGCGCCAGAGNATGTTAAAAAAAAAAAAAAGTCAGTCTGCTCCAACTAAAATCTCATTATCTTTAGAAAGAATCATGGAATCATAGAATGGTTTAGGTTGGAAGGGATCTCAAAGATCGTCTAGTTCCAACACCCCGCCATAGGCAGGGACACCTCCCACTAGAACAGGTCGCTCAAGGTCTCATTCAACCTGGCCTTGAACACCTCCAGGGAGGTGGTGATCAAAGATCACATTGGGAGATTCTGTGCTCCACAACTTCCCTGGACAACCTGTGCCAGTGTCTCACCACCCTCACTGCAAGGAACTTCTTCCTAACATCGTTTCAATCTCTCCTCTGCCAGTTCAAACCCATTCTTCCTCATCCTGTCATCACAAGACCTTGTCAATAGTCCCTCCCCAGACCTCCTGTAGCCCCCTTCAGATACTGGAAGGCCACCCCAAGGTCTCCTCAAAGCCTTCTTCTCTTCTCCGGGGTGCAGAGCCCCAACTCTCTCAGCCTGTGATCTACCAGACAAGATGCTGTACATGAAGAGAGGATCCTATTAAAATCTTCTTTAAAAGTTTTTCCAGTTGTGCCCCTTGCTACCTTTAAAAGAGCATCTCTGCCATTTGGGGTCTAACGTGAGCCCCTGTTTTAGGCCACAAAGCCCATGCTGAACAAAGACACAAGGCAGTGGAGCACCCATGCCAGTGGCCTCCTGCCTCTGCCTCAGGGCACAGCTGCTGCCACACTCCAGCCTGGCCTCGGTCCAAATTCAGTCCTTAAGAGCCCAAACTGTTCTGCCACAGCACGAAGGAAAATGAAAGTGATGAGATCAGAGAGTTTCTGGTCGCAGCAATCAAATCACAACTGAGAGACATCAGTGAAATCAAAAAAACCACCAAGAGGAGGGGAGGGAAAAAAGCTTCTGTGTAAGTTTCTACTAAGTATCACTTCATTGGAACAAGAACAGGTGGAATGAATGTGAGGAAAGTAAACTGCGAATAAACTCAGCCCTGACTAATTACTGCTACTGAAGTAACACCTAAAGGCACACTGAGAACAGAGCCCTCACAGGCATTGGGGTGCTGTACAGAGAGCGGAGGAATTCCAGCTACACCCAGTCGGGGGGGGGGTCAGCAGCCTCCTGCACAGCTTCTCCACACAATCTCCCCTAAATCCTTGTAATCCCAAAACCACAGAGGCCTGGACACACTGAGCACAGAGCACGGCAGCCGCTGCGCAGTGCAGGGTGGCTGTGCAGGCATGGCAAACAGCTCAGCAGCTGCAGCCACCTCACAGCCACCCCCCAGACCTACCCACCTTGCCAAAGCCACTACACACCATCTCCTCTCCTAACCTTGCCTCCTTCCTCTCATCAGAGCTGGATGCTGTTAGGAAGCACTTAGACACATCACCAAGCCAGGACAGCATGAGTAACTAACTTGGTGCTGCTGAGCCACAGGAGCTGACTGCAGGAGCTGCCATACTGGCTGAGAACGTGAGGCAAAGCACCATCTCCAGCACAATACATGACTCAGTCTCAAACACGGGAAAGGAATTGCATTTGCTCATTCACGGAGCTCAGGTGGTGGAGCTTATCAGCTTTGTTTGCTTTTTGCTGTACAAAAGGTTTGGCCCTGCATTTTGCAGAGTGGCCTTGTCCATCTCCTGTTTCAGGGGGGCTGCACAGTATTTAAGATGCACCCCAACTCAGACTAACAATTTTTCAAAAGTGAGCAAGCAAAATCAATCTTCTTTATTTTAAAGAAAAATAAAGAGACTCAATTTTAAGATCCACATCTGCAGTTACAAATCTCTTCAGGTCAATCGATCTCATGGCTGTCTACAACCACCTGAAGGGACATTGTGGTGGTGCTGGTCTCTTCTCACAGGGAACTGGAGACAGAACAAGGCCTCAAGCTGAGGCTGAGGAAGTTTAGATTGGATGTCAGGAAGAAGTTTTTCAGGGAGAGAGTGTTCAGGGATTGGAATGAGTTGCTCAGGGAGGTGGTGGAGTCACCAGTCCTGACTGCGTTTAAGGGTTGTTTGGATGTGGTGCTTAAGGCTATGATTTAAGGTGAATCTTGGGGAGTAGGGTTCTAGGTTGGACTTGGTGATCCTGAGGGGCTTTGCTGTGATTCCAGCTCACTAGAAGAAGTGAGCAGGATTGGGTTCTCCCAAATAGAAGCAGCTCCCTGGCTTTGTTCCTGGTTACAACGCCCAGGATGCCTTTGTTGTTGCTTGGGCACACTGCTCACTCAGGCCAGAGCTGCACTGAGCCAGCACACCCCTGGGGTACCCCAGGGCACCCCCATTCACTGGGGCAGGACTTGGCATTCATTCCTGATGGATTTGATGAGGACTCTGGGAGCATCCTCCAGCCCAGCTAGGTCTCTCTGAAGAGCAGCCTAGCCCCCCCAGTATGTTGATTAGTACCTTTCCCAGTTTGCCAACAGCTGCAGACTTGATGAGAGTGAACTCTGCCACCTCCCTGGATCACTTACAGAGCCAAGCCTCACAACAGACCTCTGGTAGCCCATAATACAGAATGAGATCGATCACCCACAACCCTCTGAGGACTACCATCCAGTCAGGTTCATATCCACCCTTCCAGGCCTTAACATGTTGGACACTTGATAGTCTCCTGTCCTTTAAAAGATTCTTCTCTCACACTGCTATAACACAGAAAGAAATGTCCATGTCTGAAGCTGTTCAAAAGGCAGAACAACCACTGGACAAGACCATAGCTCCCAGCAAAGAATGGAGCAACGTCCTACACTTCAGAGACCAGCTGGGTGATGCAGACTGCAGCACTGCCTTATATTGCAAGTGCTGAAGCAGTTTAAGGAGCTGTTAGGTGGTGTAACAGATGTTCAAGTACTTTACAGACCTAACTGGCCAGTAAAAGCCACGCAGTGCTGCTGTCACCTGCTTCCGTGCAGACAGGAAAAGAGCTGACTCCCCCTTCAGTCTTCTTTCACAGCATTAAATTCCTTCCTCATCGCTGCCTTTCCTCTGACTCCCCATTGCCTTCACCTTTCTGTAGCCCTATGTCATCTCCCCACTACCCCTTTGGTCCCTTCCAGTTTCCTCTCTCCCTTCTCCTCTCTCTTTTGAAGAACACAAGAAGCCAAAGCCAGACAGGCCAAAACAGACTTATTTCACAGTCAGAGAGACCCAGGTGAGCCTCTCCTGACTCTCACCTGTCTCCTGCTGGGGCTCTGCTGCAACTTGCCTCCAACACTTCATGAAGAACATTTTCCATTACATTTTTCATTTCCAACTCTCCACCTTTCTCTCATACAATTTCAGGTTAAAACAGCAGGAATTTTGTACAGCTTATCTGGTTCAGCATGATCTTTCTGTCAGCTGCTGGAAAAAGATTAGTAGACATTAAACTCAAAAGTCAAAATCCAGCTGAGATCCATCTCCAACTTCATCCTAGAAACTTAACCTCATCCCAAACACTGGAGTTTTTCTAGCTGAAACCAAGGGCTTGTACAAATGAACCCTCATTCTTATACTCACCACAACACACTTTCAACTAGTATCAGCAGGTTTGCCTCAGCTGTGCATGTTTTTTAGTGATTAGCACAGCCCAGGAGCTGAAACAGAAAACACCAGGCAGCTGCACTCACTGAGCTGGCTGCCCTGTGGAGTTGCAGCACTGCTTTTGCTCCAGGCAGGTAAAAGAAGAGTGGGAGAAGAATCACCTTGACTTAGTCCACTGCTACACCCAGGTAGAAGTTCCAACAGGGCAGAGAAGGAGAACATATACACCCACATATACACCTACACCCTCTGGCTGTGTTCCAGTATGATCTGCTGTAGGCGATGCTGCTCTGGCAGGGGGGCTGGACCAGATGAAATTTCAAGGTTCTGTCTGGCCCCTGGCATTCTGTGATTCTACAGAGGCATTCCCTCTGGATTATCTCTGGCCTTAAAGATAATCCTTTTGCATTTCAAAGAAAACATGCAGAGAAAAAAACACCAAATCATAGAAGTGTCAGGGTTGGAAGGGACCTCAAGGACCATCCAGTGCCAACCCTCCCTGCCACTGGCAGGGACACCTCGCACTAGAGTAGGTTGCCCACAGGCACATCCAGCCTGGCCTTAAAAACATCCAGGGATGAGGCTTCCACCACCTCCCTGAGCAACCTGTGCCAGTCTCTCACCACCCTCGTGCTAAAGAACTTCTTCCTAACATCTAATATCAATCTGCTCTCCTCTAGCTTGGATCCATTCCCTGCAGTCCTATCACTACCTGACACCCTAAAACTTTCTTCCCCAGTTTTCTTATAGCCCCCTTCAGATACTGGAAGGCCACAAGAATGCTTCCTCAGAGCTTTCTCTTCTCCAGGCTGAACGACCCCAACTCTCTCAGCCTGTCCTTATAGCAGAGCAGCTCCAGCCCTCTGATCATCCTCCTGGCCCTTCTCTGGATATGTTTCAGCACCTCCACATCTTTCCTGTCCCAGGGGCTCCAGAACTGGACACAGTGCTCCAGGTATGGTCTCACCAGTGCAGAGTAGAGGGGCAGAATCCCCTCCCTCACCCTGCCAGTCACACTTCTCTTGATGCAGCCCAGGTTCTGGTTGGCTCTCTGGGCTGGCAGTGTCCACTGGTAACTCATGTTGATCTCATCCACCAGCACCCCCAAGTCCCTTCCTTCAGGGCTGCTCTCCAGCCAGTTCCTGTGCAGTCTGTATCAGTGTCTTGGATTGCTGCAACACAGGTGCAGGACCTTGCACTTGTTCTTGTTGAACCTCATGAGGCTGTCTTGGGCCCACCTCTGCAGCCTGTCCAGGTCCCTCTGGATGGATCCCTGTCCTCCAGTCTGTCAGCCATGCAACATTGCTTGGTGTCATTGGTGAACTCGCTGGGGGTGCCACTGCCCATATTGCCCACAAAGATGTTGCTGGTAGCTCCCATCGTATTACTAAAACAGTTCCCTGAACTGATGGTTTTCAGTGCTCCTGCCAGCACAGCTCTTCTAGGAGCTCCAGAGCAAGCACCCACCCTAAAGCAAACAGCTCTATAAGGGTACATGATTTACATGATTATTCTGGATTGGCAATGAGGTAAATGCAGTTTCTGCCATTCCAAAGTTATTCCCACACTGGGACTGTATGTCTCCTCTCCCAGAAGGACACATCCTCTTTGATTTGCTGTCTCACTTCAGCCCTCTACTAGTTTCTTTCATCTTGTCCATCTAACTTGAGTCAGTGCAGTAGCTCCTGGCCTCTAGGCCACCAAGTTACAGCAACTGATCCACAGGAAAAGCAGTTGTGACTTTCCACAGCTCTGCACTGCCTTTGTTGTGTTCCAGTGGGGAGGACACTTTATTTCTCCCATCACGTTGCACTCTTTGCAACTTCATCTTTGCCTGTGCTAAGGCAAAAAGAAAAAGCAAGGGAGTTGCTCTCTGCTTTGTTCTGAAGAATAATGGCTTTATAATGGAGTTTTCCAAGAAGAGAATTAACCTGACCATGGAACCAATTAGGGTATCTAAGAAACCCACAAAACTCTGTTCCTGCAGCAAAGTACTCAGGCTCCAGAATTTTGCAAATCCCTGGCACGTACTGGCTTGATCTTCTAATTTACACTGACATCACACCACATTACAAGGTTGACCATGAGCCAGCAATGTGCTCTGGTGGCCAAGAAGGCCAATGCCAGCCTGGGGTGGAGTAGAAGGGCTGTGGTTAGTAGGTTGAGAGAGATTCTCATCCCCCTCTACTCTGCCCAGCTGAGGCCACATCTGGAATAGTGTCCAGTTCTGGGCCACTCAGCTCAAGAAGACCTCAGGAAACTGCTTGAAAGAGTCCAGCACAGTTCCTTACAAACACTGAAGGCAGTGGAACATCTTTCTTAAGAGAAGGGCCTGAGGGAGCTGGGACTGTGCTACGTGGAGAGAAGGAGCCTGAGGGGAGACCTCGTTCCCGGTTCTAAAGATGTGCAGGTGAGTGCCAGGAGGCTGGGGCCAGGCTCTGCTTGGCGATGCCCAGTGACAGGACAAGGGGCAGTGGTGGAAGCTGAGGCACAACAAGTTCCATGGAAACATGAGGAGGAATTTTTTCTCTGTGAGAGTGACAGAGCCCTGGCACAGGCTGCCCAGGGGGGTTGTGGAGTCTCCCTCTCTGGAGACATTCAAGAGCTGTCTGGATGTGTTCCTGTGTGATCCAGTTTTGGTGATGCTGCTCTGGCAGGGGAGTTGGCCTGGATGAGCTTTGGAGGTCCCTTCCAGCCCCTGAGATTCTGTGTGATTCTCTGTGTGATTACAATGACACTAGGCAGAATTTAATGCCTGTTAACCAACAGTGAGGGGAAGTGGTATAAACTCCACGTTCCTTAACTAATGCTGCCCCTCTCTGCAGAGAGAGTTAGAAGATTTGCCCTGCTCTGTCTGTCATCTTCTTTGGTAAACACCAATCACTGGAGTAAATCTGCTAAGCAGGCTGACTTTTGACCTCTGCTCCTGTTTGTGTCACATGTATAAACAAGTTGCTGGAAATATTTTCCAGTGGTAAATTTCTCGGCTGTTGGTTGTGGAGGGTTTGGGGTTTTTTTTAACCCATTAAACAGTAATGCGTTACAGAACAGAAGGGAATTTCAAAGTATTATAAATATAGGATTAGGAAACTTGCCAGCAATATCCAGTCCTGACAGCTGACTTGATTAAAGTTCATCAGCATTAATTGCCTCATTGTTGAATGACTTTTGCATGTAATTACCACCCATCTAAACACAGATTGCCTCAGGTACAGTATCTAATGCGATCATGTGCTCTGAATCCTATTAAACCAGCCAAGATGTAGCAGAGATTATTCTCTCCCTAGCAGCAAGGAAGCGAAAGAAGCAACTGAAACAGAGGGAAATTCTTTTGCTCAACCTAGGCCCTGTTAATTTCCCTGCCTCACTCCAACCTTTCCAAGGATACTCTGGTGCCACAGATGCTAAAGCAAGACTTGGAAGATGCCAGTTCCATACCAGCGTCATTTGTCTCAAGGACAAGCGAAAGATTCCTGTGCCCCACTAGAAAGAAAGTGCCTGAGGCATGATTTCTACAATGGGCTTTCAACGTCAGGCTGGATTTTAATAGGCAGAAAGATGGATACATCAATGTCTAAAACAATCATTCTTAGATTATATTTATCAGAACAAGGCAAGGCTGGAATTGTAATTGGAAGACGTCTGGGCTCCAGTGTTGTGAGCTAACACCCGAGGAGAGAGGACACGTGGCCCTTTCTTTGAACCTCTGTGCTGGTTTAAGATGTTTTCAAGATCTGAAGGGTCAATCTCAGAGACAAAATTTCATACTTTTTTGGACACCAACCTAAAATCTTCACACCATATTACTACCCCACTCCCAAACCCTACTGCCTCAATTAAAACAAGAACAACAAAAAAAGTATAATCAAGGATTATTCCCTTTTCACAGCTCTTTTGAGACTTAACAGAATATAACCTGCTCTTCTGAATTACTGCATGCAATAGACACAGGAAGGGGTTTTTTTAAAAAAAATTAAATAAAAGTTTGCATTTCTGCTTGTAGATTTATTTAAAGCCTTCAAAAGGATCATCTTAAAAGCCTCTGTATCGTCTTAGGAACGAGTTGCTTGTCATAGCAAATTCTGTCAGTGTCAAATACCTACCATTTTCATGTATATGCCTCCTCATATGCATACCTACCTACCTACCACCTGCCAGGGTTCTGAAGTGACTTTTCAGAGAAATTCATGTTCAAGATTGTGTTTCAGCCACATCTTTAACTGCAAAGGACTTCAAAACTACGTTACCCACTATTTAACAATGCAGCATGAAAAGCTGTATCGAATAAGGACTCTCGGCGATGAAAAAGGATTTGACTGTGGAAGACAGACAGACAGCTTCAGAAATCTGACAATATTTTTAAACACTACAAGCTGTTCTTGATTTGATGTTGTGTGTTGTCAAGGGCTCTCTTGTAAGAAAAGTAGCTGCAGACATAAATGCTTGACTAAAGAAAAGACTCCTGTCACATACTACCTTCTCTTCCCCCTCTTCACGTTGCTTTCTCTCTCTACTTTATTAGCATTAATAACTGGAGGCAGCGGTGTAGCCATTTTAGGGTATTAGACCAAACCTGTAAATTAATGCATTGGTTCATCATAATTCATTAATCAAGCCTGTGCTGGATTTAACAGACAGTAGATTATGAAACACACCAAATTACACAGACGAAAAAGTCCAGCTCCCAGAGGGTCAGACAGAATGCAAATGCTTTTGCATAAAGCCATAAACCTGCTATTAAATTAAAAATAGGGAAAAAAAAAATTATGTCCATTGCTTATCTTAAGTTGGGTTGTTTTTGTTTGGTTTTTTTTTAAAAAAAAAAAAAAAAAANCTGGTTACACAGCAAAGGACTAAAGGTTAACTGCAATGTCTCTGCTGATGCTTGGTTAAGCAACTTCCACTAACATCTCCTGACTGAGGTGAAGAAATTAATGAAATTACTGCTGTAATTCATTACTAATGGAAAATTGTCAATTCTCTCAGCCAGCAGCACACACACATTTCCTGCAGACATCAAGAGCTACCACAGTGACTTGGGCTTTTAGACTTGCTACTTTTATTTCAAGCCCTAGCACCATTCATCACAGCTGAACTTTATGCCATACTACCCAGCAAAGCTAAGCGACCTTTGACCTCAGCAGCTGAGGGCTTTCTACTTCCACGACACAGATTTGTGAAGGAATTAAAAAGAACATGCAATTTTCACAGGATCACAGAACTGTCAGGGTTGGAAAGGACCTCAAGGATCATCCAACCTCCCTGCCATGGGCAAGGACACTTTCCACTAGATCAGATTGCCCAGCCTGGCTTTAGAAACAGCCAGGGATGAGGCTTCCACCACCTCCCTGGGCAACCTGTGCCTGTGTCTCACCACCCTCATGCTGAAGAACTTCTTCCTAAAGTCTAATCTAAATCTGCCCTCCTCTAGCTTGGATCCATTCCACTCAGTCCTGTCACTACCTGACACCCCAAAAAGTCCCTCAGCAGCTTTCTTATAGCCCCTTTCAGATATTGGAAAGCCAAAATAAGGTCTCATCAGTAGAAGCCAGAGCAAGGAACAGTCAGAACATTGATCAGACAACAGCCTCTCTGCAGATATTGCCAATTCCTTGGTCCACATATATCACATCAGCTCCATTCAATGAGTGCTGAGGTGGACAGGATCCTTGAATACCTCACATTTCTCAGGCTAAGCTTTTACTAAGTTCAAATAGTAGCATTACTCATAACTCAGTGAAGGGTGTTTCAAGAACTCTTACCCAAACTCCAGCTAACCCTGGCACACCACAGTCCCTACCGAGAGCAAAGCAGTGCATGAGATGTGTCTGCTTTCACTTTGCAGCTGTCAGTTTCACAGATTAGCACGGGGGCAGAGCTCCAGAATTAGGTAATGCAACCCAGAAATCAAAGGAATTACAAGGTCTTCAAGGATGAAGGATGTTTGGAATGTATTCAATGTAAAAGCCTTTGGCCATGTTATTTTATACATATATAAAATCATAGAATGGTAAGGTTGGAAGGGACCTCAAAGATCATCTAGTTCCAACCCCCTGCCATAGGCAGAGACACCTCCCACTAGTACAGGTTACTCAAGGCCTCCTCCAACCTGGCCTTGAACACCTCCAGAGAGGGAGCAGCCACAACCTCCCTGGGCAACCTGTGCCAGTGTCTCACCACCCTCACTGGAAAGAACTTCCTCCTAACATCCAGTCTAAATCTCCCCCCTGCCAGTTTAAACCCATTGCCCCTTGTCCTGTCATTGCAGGACCTTGTAAATAATCCTTCCCCAGCCTTCCTGTAGGCCCCCTTCAGATACTGGAAGGCTACTATCAGGTCCCCTCAAAGCCTCCTCTTCTCCAGGCTGAAGAGCCCCAACTCTCTCAGCCTGTCCTCACAGCAGAGCTGCTCCAGTCCTCTCAGCATCTTCATGGCGCTCCTCTGGACCTGCTCCAACAGTTGAATGTCCTTCCTGTGCTGGGTGCTCCAGAACTGTGCACAGTACAGTATATAAGCTGATTGCTGCTATGTATAATGCAGATGGTGTAGAGTAAGAGGTGGAGAATGAAACAGGTTGAGGTGAACCTGCAGCTGTTACCCAGAGCAGGCTGCAGCTGTGCCGGATGTAAAAGTGAAAGTGCTAACTGGAGCAAAGTGTCATGGGGCTTGAAGTTCAGATTGCAACACAGGAGCCTTCCTGTTCCTGTTGCTGCTTCTGGGTTCCAGGTTCTGGGGTGTGGGCTCCTTTCTGCAGGCATGGCAGTGAGATGGGTATGTGTAGGGCAGCACTGGGTTTGGTTTTCTGGTTTATGCTGCTTTTGTCCTGTATTTCACTGAGCTATTTCTGCAAATAGACTGAGCTAAGGTAATCATGCATTGTGTTGTTAGATTAATTAGATTATTAGCTAAGGCAATTATGCATTGTGATTACAATATCTTATATTACATTAAACTCTTATCTCTTTTATCTCCCCCCTGAGCTGTCTGTGTCACTTTTGTGTTGGGGGAGCAGGCAGGTGAGCCCTTGCACTACCCCATTACACTAAGTCATTTCTCACTGCTGTGCACTGCCCTTGTATAGCTGGGTAAACTACAATGTGCTGCACCCAATATAGTCCTTTTGCCAGCATCCCAGGCCAAATCTCTACTTCAGACATCTTACAAGGCAAAGTCCATCTCACTGCACACATCTATCAAGTTCTTGAAGCAAGTCTGCAGATGACACCTGCATCTGCATACAGACCACAAACTGAGTGGTGCTGTCAATAGGCCAGAGGAATAGGCTGGCATACAGAGGGACCTGGAGAAGCTGGAGAGGTGACCCAGGTGAACCTCACAAGGTTCAACAAAAGCAGGTGTAGGGTCCTGCAGCTGGGCCAGAACAATCCTCACTATCAGTAGAGGTTGGGAAAGGAGGTGACAGAAAGCAGCCCTGAGGAAAAGGATTTAGAGGTGCTGGTGGGTGAAAAGCTGGGCATGAGCAGGCAGTGTAAGCCTAGAGCACAGGAGGCAAATGGCAGCCTCAGCTGCATCCAAAGCAGCATGGCCAGAGATGGAGAGAGGGGATCCTGCCCCTCTGCTCTGCTGAGACCTCATCTGTACTGCTGTGTCCGGCTCTGGAGCCCTTGGTACAGGAAGAACATTGACCTGATGGAGCAGGTCCAGAGGAGGACCGTGAAAATGATCAGGAGGTCGGGGCAGCTCTGCTAGGAGGACAGGCTGAGGGAGCTGGGAGTGTTCAGCCTGGAGAAGAGAAGGCTCCAGTCAGACCTAAGAGCAACCTGTCAGTTCCTAAAGGGGGCTACAAGAAGGCTGCAGAGAGACTGTTTGCAAAGGCCTGCAGGGACAGGATGAGGACAATGGCTTCAAGCTAGAGCGAGCAGATTTAGATTGGATGTGAGGAACAAGTTCTGCACCATGAGGGTGCTGGAACACTGCAGCAGGTTGCCCAGGGAGGTGTTTGTGGCCCATCCCTAGAGCTGTTTAAGGTGAGACTGGATAGGGCTGTGGGCAACCTGATCTAGGACTTGATCTTTGAGGTCTCTTCCAACCTTGGCAATACTGTGTGATACTGTGATAGTTGAGGATGTCCCTGATGACTGCAGGGGAGGGTTGGACTGGATGAGCTTTGGAGGTCCCTTCCAACCCAGCCCATTCTGTGATTCTATGATTTGTAAACCTCACTGTAGTGCTCAGTGGGCTGGATGCACAGCCTCATTCTTTGTGCCAAATGGAAGAAAAAAAGAAAAAAAAATAAAGAAAAAAAAATCACAGAAGGTTAGGAAGAAACTCAGCACAGATCTATAACACTGCTGCAGTTGGTGGACTTCTCTAGGGTACAGGTGGGGAAAAACAAGGACTGGTTTACCAGCAACACCAACACTCACCTTCCTGGAGCTCTAAAAATCAGAAAATGTGAATGTTGAGCCTGTTAAATTAGAAAATGTTAACACTGAATGTGTTCCTTAATTATGTAAGACTCTGCAAACAATAACATGCTTTAAATTTATTATGCAAATGCTTTTAATTCATGACAGATTGCTACTACCAATACATGTATTCAATCTCCATTAGATTCTTTGAGGTAATGCACTAATATGCAGCGCTGAGGTCTTCAATTTCTAAGCAGCAATAGTGTTTGTTAGATGCAATAAGGATTACCTTAATTAAAACACTATCTTCAGCATCTCAGAAGATTTAATCCAAATCTTTATATAGGGCACATTCATTATCTATCTCCAGTTAATAAAAATATGACCTACTTTGGTTACATTTCAGAATTTAACGTTGATTACCATTTTGTTAATAGAAATAAGGTAACTGAGGACTTTAAAGGCAAGCCAAAAGCAATTTTGCCAGCCTAATTAAAATACTATTTAATGGCCTCAGAAGGAGCTTTATATTTATTCATAACTGTAGAGGTAGACTTTTCAAAAAACATGGGCTTCTTGTTGGGGTTTTGGGTTTTTTTTAATAATATCAAATTAGACAACAGACCCCTAAAAATACACCTCGGGATAACAAGTGAGATTTATAACTGACAGGCTTCAAGCAGGGCCTGAAGAGATTCAGAGGAGGGGGAAGAAAAAAAATAAAATCCTGAACTCCACAGGGACACTTTGGAATGCAGGAGCTGTTCTGATAAGCTCAACAAGACTCCTCACGTCTGTAGAAGGAGGGCCATACCATGTGTCTCTTTGCAGAAGCAAGGCTTAAATTAATCATAACCCTCCAAATATAGCAGCGAGTTCCTGCTAAGTAGTAGTTTCCAAGGAGACGTGATGTTTATCACAGAGCTCCGAGGCACTGCAGCCTCCCAGAGCCCAGGCAGCAGCTGAATGGGTTAGTGCCCTTCTGAGCCAAACGCAGCTCGCTCCAGATTAAATCCGGGGCACAACAGGTTCTGCCTGGCAGAAAGGGACCTGCGGCTTCTAATGGACGAGCTGCTGAATGACAGCCAGCAGTGTGCCCTGGTGGCCAAGAGAGCCAATGGCATCCTGGCTGGGATCAGAAATGTTGTGGCCAGCAGCAGCAGGGAGGGGATTGTCCCCTTGGACTAGGCTCTGGTGAGGTCACACCTTGAGTACTGTGTTCAGTTTTGGGCACCTGAATGCAAGAGAGATGTGGAGGTGCTGAAGCCAGTGCAGAGGAGGGCAAGGAAGCTGGGAAGAGCCTGGGGAATAAATCTGATGAGGAGAGACTGAGGGAGCTGGGGTTGGTTAGTGTAAAACAGAGGAGGCTGAGGGCAGAGCTCATTGCTGTCTGCAGCTACCTGAAAGGAGGTTGTGCAGAGGTTGGTGCTGGTCACTGCTCACAGGTCATTAGTGATAGAACAAGAGGGAATGGCCTCAAGCTGCAGCAAGGCAGGGTTAGACTGGACATGAGGAAGAATTCTTTCAGCAACAGTGGTCAGGCATTGGATGGAATGTGCTGCCCAGGGAGGTGGTGGAGTACCCCAGCCTGGCTGTGTTTAAAGGTGGTTTGGCTGTGGTGCTTGGGGCTATGGTTTAGGGTGCAGCTTGGAGAGTAGGGTTAATGGTTGGATTTGGTGATCCTGAGGGGCTTTGCCAACCTGAATGTTTCTGTGATTCAGCAGGAAAGCAAAGTTTGGGGAGAGCAGTGGGAGCATATGTCCTCACTATAAACCTTCTCTTAGACTCACTACTGCCACATTGAACAGGATAAAGGGAGTCCAAAGGGACCATGGCCAGACAAATCCTGTGGTCAATGAACCCACGGGGCCATCGCTTCCACAGAGCCATTCATTCACCTGCAAGAATTTCTTCAGCCCATGTATGAAGTAGTCTTTTCCCAGCATTGCTCAGCAAGATGCAGCCTCCCAGCACACATCCTCATCTCCATACAGAAAGGCAGAACAAAACCATGCATCCTACAGAGACAGCATGTCAAAATTTGTCCTTCAACCCCCCACCCCCGTTGTCACTTACAACATCCTAAACCAAAATGTTTATTTTTTTGAAGGTAAGAGTGATAGAATCATAGAATAGTCTGTACTGGAAGAGACTTCCAGAGGTCACCCAGTCCAAATACCTCTGCACTCAGCTTCTCCATCTAGATCAAGCTGCCCAAAGCCCTGCCCAGCCTCACTTTCAATAGCTCCAGGGATGGGGCCCCAAACACCTCCCTGGGCAACTTGTTCCAGTGTTCTGCCAGCTTCATAGTAAAGAACTTGTTCCTCACATCCAATCTCAATCTGCTTTGCCCTAGTTTGAAGCCATTGCCCTCATCCTGTCCCTACATGCCTTTGCTAACAGTCTCTCTGTAGCTTTCTTGTAGCCCCCTTCAGGTACTGGCAGGTTGCTATTAGGTCTCCCTAATGTAAAGTGATGGCTGAATCCAAAGCCTTGCCCATTTATTGCCTAATAAAAACTCTATTTGGAGTTTCCCTCAGTAAAATGAATTCAGACTGGACACCTCTAGTTACTGCTAAGTGAAAGGTTTTGAGGACTGAAGAATCTCACCACTTTCAAGAGATACAATGTTTATGGCTTGCAACTAAAATCAATTCCTACATCGCAAACCTAAAAGTACTATGGGTAAACAATGCCACAAATTCCTCACTAGAGTTCTCACCACAAGTGGCAATTTCCATTCTCACTCAAATGGGTACATACTGCTGATCCTCATCACACAGAAGCCACTCACCTCAGCAAGGGGATCCAAGCAGCCAGTGGCTCCATCAAGATGCTGAGAAACCAAGTGGCAGGTTCAGACAAAGCAGCATCATTCAGGGAGGAGGCCACAGGAAGATACAAAGACACCTGCAGAAATGAGCAGCACCAGGGGAAGCTCCCTGTGCAGAAGATGTCTCTGGTTTGAAACACAGGCAGCATGGTGTGAGGACAGCAGTGACCCTCATCCTCTGCTTCTCCACGCAGCATGGGATGGGGAGCCGGAGGGGTAGCCTGGCACTGGCACCCCTGCACTCTCTGCAGCCACCAGGCCTGGCTGCCTCTTCAGCAGCTGGTCAGCAAGCTGGGCTGTAACCACAGGGCAAGTGAGAGCCCACAGGAGCAGAGCAGCCAAGGAGCCTGGACAACTTTCAGTAAAGCATTTGATACTGTCTCCCACAGCATCCTCACAGCTAAACTGAGGCAGTGTGCTCTGGGTGATCAGGGAGGTGGATTGGAACTGGTTGAAGGAAAGGAGCCAGAGAGTTGTGGTCAATGAGATGGAGTCCAGCTGGAGGCCTGTAACTAGTGCAGTCCCACAGGGGTCAGTACTGGAACCAGTTTTGTTCAATATATTCATCAGTGACCTGGATGAGGGCACAGAGAGCACTGTCAGCAAGTTTGCTGATGACACTGAACTGAGTGGAGTGGATGCCACAGCAGAAGGCTGTGCTGCGATTCAGCAAGACCTGGACAGGCTGGAGGAGTGGGCAAGGAGAAATTTAATGGAATTCCACAAGGGCAAGTGTGGAATCTTGCACCTGGGAAATAACAGCCCCAGGGATCAGGATAGCTTGGGGACTGACCTGCTGGAGAGCAGTGAAGGGGAAAAGAACCTGGGGGTACTGGTGAATGGGAGGATGAGCATGAGGCAGCAATGTGCTCAGGAGCACAAGAGCCATTGCCATTCTGGGGTGTATTAGATGGGCTGTGGTTAGTAGGTCAAGAGAGGTTCCCCTGTCCCTCTACTCTGCTCTGGTGAGGCCACAAAGAATCATAGAATGGCAAGGTTGGAAGGGACCTCAAAGATCATCTAGTTCCAGCCCCCTACCACAGGCAGGGACACCTCCCACTAGTACAGCTCACTCAAGGCCTCATCCAACCTGGCCTTGAACACCTGCAGGGAGGTTGTGGAGCACAGAATCTGGAGTACTGTGTCCAGTTCTGGGCCACCCAGTTAAAGAGGGAGACAGAACTGCTTGAGAGAGTCCAGTGCAGAGCCACAAAGATGCTGAAGAGAATGGAACATCTCTGTTATGATGAGAGCCTGAGGGAGATGGGGCTGTGCTGCTGGGAGAGGAGCCTGAGAGATGACCTCATCAATGTTTACAAATATGTAAAGGGTGGGTGCCAAGAGGATGGATCCAGGCTGTGCTCAGTGATGCCAGTGACAGGTCAAGGGGCAATGGGTGGAAGCTGAGGCATAGAAAGTTAAAAAAAAACATGAGGAGGGTTTTTTTCCCTGTGAAGGTGACAGAGCCCTGGCACAGGCTGCCCAGGGGGTTGTGGAGTCTCCCTCTCTGGAGATAATCAAAATCTACCTGGACCCATTCCTGTGTGATCTGCTCTAGGTGATCCTGCTGTGGCAAGGGGGTTGAACTGGATGAGCTTCAAGGTCCCTTCCAGCCCTTGACATTCTGTGATTCTGTGAACTACACAAAGCCTTGCTGCAGCTGGTGCTTGGTCCCCATCCACACTTTGTTTCCACATTATGCTGTGTCTGGCACTCACTGCTTTGTTCTTCCACATTGGTTTGAGTATCAGTTTCTAGTCCAGTGTCTCTTTCCCTCTCCTTTGTTCAATATCTCTACCCTATTTCTTCTCTTCTTTGTAACTCTTTGCTGGTCCTATGTCACTAAAGAGTGGTATCAAAGCTCCAGCTCTCACACAGGCTTTCAGGAAAGACCAAGGTAAGGACTTGCATCTCTTTTGCCACATGCAGTCCAAGAGCAGCAGCTGCTGCAAACAGCCCCTTCAGCTGCTGTGAGCCCAGGGACAGCAACGTCCTGTCCCATCCCCACCTTGGGTCCCTTGTCCTACAGCCTCCTGATGCATCTGCCACCACACACATCTGTGAAGCTGTCCTCCACAACTCCTAAAAGCTGACTGCCTAATGTCAGGGCTTCACTTTAGGAGAGAAAGCATTTTTTTAAGCTTAAGAAATCTGATGCCATTTGAAAGCTCGTTGTAAAGTTTACATAAAGGGGTCTTGTCTCTTCATCCCCTACATGAATGTCACCCACTGAAAGACTGCTGCCACAAATGCCTTCCAAAAGTGCCAGATCTGTCTGTACCATGGCAGATCAGATGCTTGCTCTTCCATTAGCCTGCACTTTTCAGCAATTACTAACTCCTCAAACATTTAAAATAGACCTTTCTGATTGTGCTGTCACCTTGTGAGGTTGCTGTGGCTATCCCAGCCTGCCTAGCTCCTAGTTCCCCTCTCAGCTATCATTTTCAAAGGCATACAAAGCATCCAGTGAAACAAGAGCCAAAAGCAGACTCCTAAGGCTAAGATGTGCTTGTCCACAAAACCCTTCCCTGTGTTAATAGAATCCCTTTCTACCAGGTTTCACGCATGAGACAAGGGACTCTAAAAATATTCCTTATCTCAGAGAAAGCACAACTGTCAGAATTTTCCCACTTTCAGTTCTCAGCTGTCTCCTGTCTGTAAGAGCATAGGGTAGCAAGATAAGGAGGGTATTCTAGCAGATCTATCCTTCTTTCTTCCTCTATTATTAAGAAAGCCAAAAAATAAACCCCCATTACCTCCCAAATGGAGGCACTTGTCAGATCACAGCATCACAGAATGTTAGAGGTTGGAAGGGACCTCCAGAGATCATCCACTCCACCTCCCTGCCAAGGCAGGATCACTCAGGGTAGTCCACACAGGAATGCATCCAGGTGGGTTTGGATAGCCTCCAGAGAAGGAGACTCCACAACCTCTCTGGGCAGCCTGCTCCAGGGCTCTGTCACCCTCACCATAAAGAAGTTTCTCCTCATGTTCAGCTGAAACCTTCTCTGTTCCAGTTTGTATCCATTGCCCCTTGTCTTGTTGCTGTGCACAAGAGCTTGGCCCCCTCCACTTGACACCCACCCCTCAGACATTGATAGACATTGATCAGATCCCCTCTCAGCCTTATATTCTCCAGACTTAAACAGCCCCACGTTTCTCAGTCTCTCTTTGTAGAGGAGATGCTTAAGGCCCCCAGCCATCCTCATGGCTCTCTCATAGCCTGTCCTCATAACAGAGCTGCTCCAGCCATCTGAGCATCTTTGTGGCCCTCCTCTGGACTCACTCCACAGTTCCATGTCCTTCTTGTGTACTGTACTGTACACAGTACTCTAGGTGTGGTCTCACCAGGGCAGAGTAGAGGGGGAGAAGAACCTCCCTAACCCTGCTGGACACACTTTCTTGATGCACCTCAGGATGCCACTGTCCCTCTTGGCCACAAGGGCACATTGCTGGCCCATGCAGAACTTGCTGCCCACCAGCACCTGAAGGGCTTTCTCCACCGAGCTGCTCTTCATCAGGGCAGCCCCCAATCTCTACTGGTGCCTGTTGTTATTCCTGCCCAGGACCCTGCACTTGTCCTTACTGAACTACATGAGTTTGCCTCCACCCAGCACTCAGCTTGCCCAGATCTGGCTGGATGGCAGCACAGCCCAGTGGGGTGTTGCGTGTCCCCCCAGATAAGCCACTCCTCTGGATCATGGATGCCACCAAAGGGGCTCATATTTGGCTCACCGTCAGTTGGTTTTATCAGTTAATGCTAAACCTGTTTCAGATAGGGAAAATAAAAAAGGTTTTTTCCTTTGCCTTTATACAGATTGAATAAACTACATTTCTGAAGAGGAACAAACAATTGCTGCTCCATTCACGGAAGCAGCAGTGGATGGATTCTCACAGACTGCTGCACTGCATCCCACACTGTCAGGATTTTGCTGTGGAATTGTCTTTCTCTGCCTGGTCATTCTCATACACTTTAGAAATGGAAAGACATTTCACAGTAAAAAAAAAAACCAACAAAATGATGGTGTTTGAGAGCACCCAGCTGGACAACTAAGGCCTTCTAATCCTCAGAACAGCAAGACAGTCACACAGAATCACAGAATGGTCTGGGTTGGAAGGGGCGTCCAAAGGTCACCCAGCCCAAGCCCCTCTGCAGTAAGCAAGGGCATCCTCAACTAGATGGACAGCTCAACATGAGCCTGCAGTGTGCACATGCAGCCCAGACAGCCACCCGAGTCCTAGGCTGCATCAAGAGAAGTGTGGGCAGCAGGGCAAGGGAGGGGATTCTGCCCCTTTGCTCTGCTCTCCTCAGACCCCACCTGGAGTCCTGTGTGCAGTTCTGGAACCCTCAGCACAGGAAGGACATGGAAGTGTTGGAGCGGGTCCAGAGGAGGCCACAAAGATGATCAGAGGGCTGGAGCAGCTCTGCTGTGAGGACAGGCTGAGAGAGTTGGGGCTCTGCAGCCTGGAGAAGAGAAGGCTTTGAGGGGACCTGATAGTAGCCTTCCAGTATCTGAAGGGGGCCTACAGGAAGGCTGGGGAGGGATTATTTACAAGGTCCTGCAATGACAGGACAAGGGGCAATGGGTTTGAACTGGCAGAGGGGAGATTTAGACTGGATGTTAGGAGGAAGTTGTTTGTAGTGAGGGTGGTGAGGCACTGGAACAGGTTGCCCAGGGAGGTTGTGGCTGCTCCCTCCCTGGAGGGGTTCAAGGCCAGATTGGATGAGGCCTTGAGTAACCTGTACTAGTGGGAGGTGGAACTAGATGATCCTTGAGGTCCCTTCCAACCTTACCATTCAATGATCACTCCCTAGTGCCAGGGTTAGAATTGCCCATGTATAAAAAGTATACATGTCACAACTTGGCCAGTTAGCAGGGTAGCATGGCATATACCATATGTGGGATGACAGTCAGGTGTTCCCAGAGGCCCTATCAGGATCTGTTCTTGTGCAGCCTAACACCAGTTTTGGTGCCCATCTAGTCCCTTGGTTGGCTAGAGATGGCTGCTGCCAAGAACAGCCTCTGTCCCTTTCACCTGGACAGCAAGCACATCGCTTTCTCGTTTCCTCTAGCTCCAGTTGCACAGCTGCTTTCTCAGTCCTGGGGTCAGCACAACTGAAACCACACCTGTCTGCTGCTCCCACAAATGGTGGGAGACAGTGAGGAAGACCACTGCTTTCAGCACAATTCCTTCAACAAGCAGACCTTTGCTCTCCTCTTCAGGTCAGTATTGGCAAGTGGAGCCACTGAAAGGACACTCAGTCTATCCCGAGCACAGGTATCCTCCATGGGAAGCAGTGGCTCTACCACTGCCAGCTGTTGTTGTCCAGGGAAATGGACACTTCATCACTGACAACAGAACGCTACTGCCATAAGCCAAACACTACACTAACACTTTTAACTGCTCTCATGTCTATGTTGAGTGCAAAAGGAGCTGTGAAACAAAATGAAGGATGCTGAAGGGACTGCAGCACTGCCTGAGGAGGAGAGGCTGAGAGCCCTGGGGCTGCTTAGTCTGCAGAGAAGAAGGCTGAGAGGGGATCTGAGCAATGTCTGTAAAGAGCTGAGGGCTGGGGGGCAGGAAGGAAGGCACAGGGACAGCCTCTGCTCACTTGTGTCCGGCCATAGGACAAGGGGCAGGGGATGGAAACTGCAGCACAGCAAGTTCCAGCTCAACACAAGTAAGAACTTCTTGGCTGTAAGGGTCCCAGAGCCCTGGCACAGGCTGCCCAGAGAGGTTGTGGAGTCTCCCTCTCTGGAGCCTTTCCAGTCCTGTCTGGATGTGTTATTGTGTGACCTGTGCTAGATTCTCTGCTCTGTCAGGGTGGTTGGACTGGAAGCTCTCCAGAGGTCCCTTCCAACCCCTAACATCCTGTGATCCTGTGATTCATGAGACATTTGAGTTCTGGGAGTGAGATTTCAAGAGCAGTCAGGCACATGTTCAGCTACATGCTGAAACCAAGTGAAATGGCACTGCTGGTATCTGAGAAGCTCCTGACTTCACCATTTTTACTGCCAGACAATTTATGTAGTCTTGCTAGAGAACGATAGCAGGCAAAACAGAAATCAGAGGACACTAATAATTATAATAAATAAACATCAGATTTTCCCTAGGCAAACAGAACTTGGCACAACTGAGCCTGCCAAAACCCTGTGTAGAATTTGTAACATTGTACTGAGACACTGAGCAGTGGTAAAAAAAAAAAAAGTAAGCTGCCTAATTAAGGCCACTTAACCTTAAAAAAAATTAACAATAAATAAAAAAAAAAAACCACTAAAGGTAGGGAAATTTTAACAACAGGGAGTTATGACTTACCAGCTCCTCCAATGCCAGAAGACTGAAGTCTCTCTATATTCTGCTCTGACAGTTTAATTGAACTGAGATATCCACAGATGCACAGCAGTGAAACCAACTGAAGTGCAAAAGAGAATCTGCAAACTATCAAATATTACAATTAATTTTACCTTGGCTTCTTAATTGATTTAAATTCTCCATTTGAGCGTTTATAAGAAATTTTAGGACACAAACTAACATTCAAAAAGCCACTTACAAGTTGTTCCTGGCCCCGAGTGATGTGAACTGTTCTTTAGCTCAACAGTCTACATTTGTAGTCAGATAAATGGAGAAGGAAAAGGTAGCAGGTGAGGACCTAAGGGACATCAAGTATATGCAGTCCTCACATATTCAGATCTGCCTTTGCTATGCTTCTGATAAAAATATCTCCATATAAAGAAAAATTAATCATGCTTTTTAGCAGGCCACTACCAAGAAAAACCACTACCATGAGGGATAAAAACCAAAACAGGTACTGCAAAACAGAGCCTAACTACAAGACAATTCTTTTAACACGATTCCTTCCAGATCTCTTATGCAATTATCACAATGACGTCCAAGTTCCTCAGAAAAAAGTTGTTAATACACAAATGTCCATGGATCCTCAGTTCTTCATTTCTGAATTGCTCTCTCCTCCTTGCAAGAGGGTGGCTACTTTTGGCATTCTTTGCAGAAAAGCTTTAACTTTGTTTGCCAGATCAGTCCGTTTATCTTCTGTCAGCACCTGCCTTGGTCCAAGAGCCCAGTGGTTTCCTTTTAGTTCTATTTTAAGAGAGGAGGCACAAACTCCGAGAAAAGAGTTTTAAGTCCTGCAGTTTCAAATTCCTTTTGTAGCTCATCCAGCGTGGAGTATTCTTTGACTTCAAACATCTGAAACCTGCATTGTAAAGAGGGAAGCTCATGAATATGCTGAGATTTGTCAGAGTGTAATTATCAATTCCGTTACTTTTCCTACCCACAGCTAATTATACCTTTGATGCTGTGCCTGTACTCTTGTCTCACACAGTACGCTGATCATTTTCTCTTTGCACTTCTTTCCACTTGAGTCCACATCTACCTTAGAGGTTTTCTGAAGAATCAAGTACTCCTACATGACAAAGAACAAAACATTAAATTGTCATTAGGAGCTTTGAAGTTTAGTAAGATGCAAAACTCCACACAAAACATACAGACTGGTTTTCAGAACACGCGGCAGGTGCACGTCCCAAAAAGTACCTGACAGCTTCTGTTCAGCAAAACATTCTCCTCCAGTATCACCACAAAGACCTGCCCAATGCACTTGTGGTTTAAGAAGCTCAGCAGTCTCTAAAACTCTTCTCAAGAGAGTTAAACTCCACACACAAGATTGGGCAGAAATACAGACTGTATTGGAAGATTAAGTGGGAGGTCCTATTAATAACTACAAACTACAGTGCAAAGCATATGAAATACACAAAAATCCATAGTCTGGGTTTAATACAGAACCCCATCAGGCTAAAGACCTTCTCCTAACCTCCAACAAAATCAGATCAAACCCCAGTGCTCTTTTTCTCCCCTTTCCCTACCCCATGCCTCCCTGCCCTTAGGCCTTTCTCCCCTTTCCCTACCCCATGCCTCCCTGCCCTTAGGCCTAAACAGGCCAAGATTGTGCAAGGAAAAAAAATTAGTCAGGCCAAACAGGCCTGAGATATTCCTTCATGTTAGAATCAAAGAACTAGTCAGGGTTGGGAGGGACCACAAAATCACCTAGTGAATATCTCACACTAGATCAGGCTGCCCAGAGCCTCATCCAGCCTGGCCTTAAAACACCTCCAGAGATGAGGCTTCCACTATCTCTCTGAGCAACCTGTTTCAGGCTCTCACTGCACGCATGCTGAAGAACTTCTTCCTAACATCCAGTCTGAATCTACCCATTTCCAGCTTTGTTCCATTCCCCCCAGTCCTGTCACTACCTGACAGCCTAAAAAGTCCCTCCCCAGCTTTCTTGTAGGCCCTCTTAAGATACTGAAAGGCCACAATAAGGTCACTACGGAGCCTTCTCCTCTCCAGACTGAACAGCCTCAACCCCCCTCAGTCTCTACTCACAGGAGAGGTGCTCCAGCCCTCTGATCATCCTCGTGACCCAGATAAGGGCAAGGGCTCCCACTGCAGAGCAGGAAGAAGAGGGGAAAAAGAGAAAGAAACTGATTCTGCAGGTAGTTTTTATAGAGACAGAGGCATTATGGGATGAAGTAATAAAAGAATAAAATTTCCAGCCCTCTCTAGCCCTTCCTGGAGGATCTTAAGGAACTCTGTGGATTTTTTTTAAAGGCACCTTGTCTCAAGGCATGACAGCAGTGGGAGTTCCCAAGCACAAACAAGAAGATCCAAGTCCAGGCACGCACTAGGAGCATCACCTTATCTAAGTTATGCAAAGAGACTGTTAGAAGTGAGCTAGAAATGTGTCTGATGTGCATCTCCCATCACAAAAATTCTGCTTTCTGGGGCCATCTGAGAAATACACGAGGCTGAACCCTGGCATATCACAGTCAGTTATAGCCACAAAGATAATCAGAGGGCTGCAGCACCTCTGCTACAAGGACAGGCTATGAGAGTTGGGGCTCTTCAGCCTGGAGAAGAGAAGGCTTTGAGGAGACCTTGGAGTGGTCTTCCAGCATCTGAAGGGGGCTACAGGAGGGTTGGGGAGGGACTATTGACAAAGTCTTGTAATGACAGGACAAGGAAAAATGGGTTTAAACTGGCAGAGGGGAGATTGAAACTGGATATTAGGAGGAAGTTCTTTACAGTGAGGGTGGTGAGACACTGGCACAGGTTGCCCAGGGAGGCTGTGACTGCTCCCTCCCTGGAGGTGTTCAAGGCCAGGTTGGATGAGGCCTTGAGTGACCTGTACTAGTGGGAGGTGTCCCTGCCTATGGCAGGAGGTTGGAACTGGCTGAGCTTTGAGGTCCCTTCCAACCTTACCATCCTATAATTCTAGGAAATACAGGAAATACAGTGGTATGTAATTACAGTGGAAGGCAAAGGTTATCACTGATTTCTTTCTCCTTTTTTTTCCTTAAAAACAGAATAAAGTTGTTGGGTCTTTTCACTCTCTTGATGATCAATCTGCCTCCAAAATTGTTAATCTTGGAAAAACACACATGAAATATTCAGATCCATAGGTTTCAGTGCTAAATCGATAGAACTGGTCAACATTCATTGTTCCTGCACCTTAATGTTGTTCCTGTCACCCTGAAGAAGGATCAATATTATCTTGCCCATGAACATCAGTCTTCCAGTCAGCCCTAGATCCGAAGCCCATTTTTCCACAGTTCTGACGTATTTTGTCTTGGCTCTCATGTGATCTAAATGCAGAAGGAGCATCCAGATACCATCCTCTGTACTCAGGCCTTTGGACAAAAGAGCTTTTTCATTGCCAGCTGGTGTTGATTGCTTAATGACACTTTTAAGATGTTCCTGTATCCAAAGAATCAGTTCGTGGACCATGGGTTCAGAAAGATGCTTCTTTGCTTGTTCAAGTAATTTGTCTTTCACATCCATACACTGGGCCCTTGTAAGCTGGTCTGAGTTAACAGAAATCTCTGGTAGAGTTGATGGATAATTGACTGGTAAATGAAATAACAGCTTCAGAAGTACATCTGCATCCAGCTCTCTCACGTGGATTTGAATCCTAAACGTGATTCCATGAGTCTCTGGAATGTATCCAATAAATAAACATTAATACTTTGCAGTTAGTTGAAATACATACACACATACATATAGATAGGTACATAGATATAGATATAGAATCATAGAATGGTAAGGTTGGAAGGGACCTCAAGGATCATCTAGTTCCACCTCCCACTAGTACAGGTTACTCAAGGTCTCATCCAATCTGGCCTTGAACACATCCAGGGAGGGAGCATCCACGACCTCCTTGGGCAACCTGTTCCAGTGCCTCACCACCCTCACTGTAAAGAACTTCCTCCTAACATCCAGTCTAAATCTCCCCCCTGCCAGTTTAAACCCATTGCCCCTTGTCCTGTCATTGCAGGACCTTGTAAATAATCCTTCCCCAGCCTTCCTGTAGGCCCCCTTCAGATACTGGAAGGCTACTATCAGGTCCCCTCAAAGCCTCCTCTTCTCCAGGCTGAAGCGCCCCAACTCTCTCAGCCTGTCCTCACAGCAGAGCTGCTGCAGCCCTCTGATCATCTTTGTGGCGTCCTCTGGACCCGCTCCAACACTTCCATGTCTTTCCTGTGCTGAGGGCTCCAGAACTGCACACAGTACTCATATATATATAGAGAGAGACAGACAGGGCAGGCAGACAGGGATCATCAAGTCCTGGTGTTTTTTAAAACAATTTCTGCAATATTGCATCTGGTTCCCCAGGTCAAGAGGGGCAGGGATCTCCTGGAGAGAGTCCAAGGGAGGGCTACAAGGATGCTGAAGGGACTGCAGCACTGCCTGAGGAGGAAAGGCTGAGAGCCCTGGGGCTGAGTAGTCTGCAGAGGAGAAGGCTGAGAGGGGATCTGAGCAATGTCTGTAAAGAGCTGAGGGCTGGGGGGCAGGAAGGAAGGCACAGGGACAGCCTCTGCTCACTTGTGTCCGGCCATAGGACAAGGGGCAAGGGATGGAATTGCAGCACAGCAAGTTCCACCTCAACACAAGGAAGACCTTCTCGGCTGTAAGGGTCCCAGAGCACTAGAACAGGCTGCCCAGAGAGGTTGTGGAGTCTCCTTCTCTGGAGCCTTTCCAGCCCTGTCTGGATGTGTTCCTGTGTGACCTGCCCTAGATTCTCTGGTCCTGCTCTGGCAGGGGGTTTTGACTCGAAGACCTCCAAAGGTCCCAACCCCTAACATCCTGGGATCCTGTAACTTGTCTCAAATGATTGTCATGTCATAGAAAATAAGGAAGGGGGCAGGTTTTGCAGGGCAGGGGATTGCAACCAGTGACTCAAGCTATACTTGCAGGAATGCTGAAATGGTGCATTTCCACATCACAGAAGAAGGAAAGGTATTATTAATACATCCTAAAAAACATTGTCTCTCTTAGAAACACCTAACTCAGCCTCCACAGCTCAATAGCAGCAGCAAGGAAAAATGAGAATAGAGCCTTGGAGTCAGCACTGCCCTGGCACTGCTCCTAGAGAAATCTGTCAAATTTCTAACATCACCATCAGCACAAGGCAGAGAGACTCGTACTGAGTACATTTTAAGACAGCCATTCAAGGGCAGCTGCACCCTGAAGAGAGCCTTGGAAAGAAAAACAGAGATTCTTTGTCTCCCACAACTTAGAGAGAAACTACACTTAATTCTCTTCTGCCAACTCCTCCACAGCATCTGGACTGACACAAGGAGAACATCCTGATCTGAGCTGACCTCAGACCCTGCCTCAATCCACATGAACATACACACATGCTTGTAGGAATCTGTGTGTACGTACCTGTGTACCTACTCAAAACCTGCCTTCAGTCTACTTGAGGAAAGAGCTCTTTTCAGAGGGAAAATGCTACCTGCAGTATGCAGCAGAAAGGGCAAAGACCACATCTTCCTGATGTATCACACTATCAGACTCTGAATATGAAACTTATGTACAGTCATTCCCGCACTAAAACCTTCTCAACTACAACAGATTTCACGGAACAGCAATGCAAAACTTCAGAAAGTGGAAAGTGAGGACAAAGACCTAACCTACTTTTGCTCTTCTGACATGAAGAAAGAGGGTATGAGATAAAAGATCTTCCTCAGATGTTCTCTGCTTCACCCCTTTGATGCATTCTAAACGCTTCACCCCTTTCCTTTAAAAAACTGCTAAGATGTCAGGTTGATTTCATTCCATGAGGGCAGGAGACGCCAGATTTGAAAGGCAGATTAGAGCACAGCTGAGTTTCAGAGGAGCTCTTTTGAAGTCATTTGCCTTCTTCTCCCCATACCTTATTTTACCTTCCTTTACATGACAGTCTGTTGAATTATGTTTGATTGGTATTGCTGATACTGCTAACCAACCTCAGTGCTCTTATGATTTTATATTTGAACTCTACTAAATAAGTGAAAGAACCTAAAAGTGACTTGGACAGACAGAAGCACTTTAGAGAGCTTAGCCAAGGGCTTGTTTCCAAATCTCTTTCCTGGGTTGTATGAAGAACTCTCCAGGTTGGAGAGGTCACAAAAGAAAATAAGCAAACCCTCTAACCCAAATATTCAAACTCTAGCATTACTACAAAGAAGTCTCCAAACATATAGAAACCACCACTAACTAAACAGAGCCAAATCCAGTACTGAAAATAGTGCTCTAAGGAGACCTTCTTGTGGCCTTCCAGTATCTGAAGGGGGCTACAAGAAAGCTGGGGAGGGACTTTTTAGGGTGTTGAGTGGTGACAGGACTGGGGGGGAATGGATCCAAGCTAGAGAAGGGCAGACTGAGATTAGACATTAGGAAGAAGTTATTCAGCATGAGGGTGGTGAGACACAGGCACAGGTTGCCCAGGAAGGTGGTGGAAGCCTCATCCCTGGAGGTTTTTAAGGCCAGGTTGGATGTGGCTGTGGGCAACCTGCTCTAGTGTGAGATGTCCCTGCCCATGGCAGGGGGGTTGGAACTGGATGACCCTTGAGGTCACTTCCAACCCTGACAATTCTGTGATTCCACGAGTAAAGAACACCTGACCTTGCTGATAATCCTCCTAGGATTTTTTCATCAGCTTGTCACAACAGATCTCACCAGCTCAGAAGTAATGAGGGAATAAACAGGTAGGCTAACCATGCCCCTTTGTCAAGGGCCTCCTGCTGCAGTGATCATGTTCTTAAGCCTGTGACAATCTCCCACCTCTGGCAGTGATGAACTAACCTGAAGGCAGCAGCACCACCTCGCATCCCGAGGTGCATCACTCAGAAGCGTGGTAAAAACCCCCACCACGTTCATTTACCTCTGCTTCAGACCTCATTTTCAACAAGGAGAATTGGTTCAAAACCATCTGTGGGGCTAACAGCTTCTAAAGTTTCTCTAAACACTGCAGTGGCCCTGCACCAGCACTGCAGACAGCTTCCAGAACAAAGATCAAACCACTGTCACCCTCTGTAACCAGCCTCTACAGAAACAGTTTGCACATGCTGCAAGGTCTGAGTTGTCTCCACAGCAAAACTGTGATTGCTTCTGAAATAAAAGGTTGGCTATGACCATCCTGTTGGCATTTCATGTGCTAATAAGACTAAACTCAATGCATTTTAATTCATTTCTCCCCCAATAGCTGCACACTTATCAATACACACAGCTCCAACACACTTCAGACTTTCTCTTACACTCCATGTCACCCAGACCACCACCACCTCCTTCTCCTGCCCAAAGGCATTTTATGCAACACATGCAGGCTATTTTTAAGTTCAGAAAATGGCACCTACTAATGCAAACACTTAGAACATAGAAATATACCTTTACAAAAATCTTGTTCAAATCAGAAGAGATTAACAAGTAAATGGTGTATTTCTATCTGTAAAGTTAATCTTTGTTAAATAGATAGGCAACACTAAATAAATAAATAAATAAATAAATAAATAAATAAAGGCTGTAATTAGTTTGCTTAAATTCATCAACACAATGGGTTTGATAAAAACACACTTTACATTCTCCATACTTTATTATTAGGCTTAGGCTGGAGAGTTTGGCAGGGAGAAATGGAAGGAAATTCAACAAGGGCAAGTGTGGGGTCTTCCACCTGGGAAAGAACAATCCCAGGGATCAGGATAGGCTGGGGACTGACTGACCTGCTGGAGTGCAGTGAAGGGGAAAAGGACCTGGAGGTCCTGGTGGATGGGAGGATGAGCATGAGCCAGCAATGTGCTCTGGTGGCCAAGAAGGCCAATGCCAGCCTGGGGTGGAGTAGAAGGGCTGTGATTGGTAAGATGACAGAGCTTCTCCTACCCCTCTGCTCTGCCCTGCTAAGGCTCCATCTGGAATATTGTGCCCAGTTCTGGGCCCCTCACTTCAAAAAGGACCTCAGGGAAATGCTTGAGAGTCCAGCACAGAGCCACAGCAATGCTAAGGGCAGTGGAAGAGCTTCCTTAGGAGGAGAGCCCGAGGGAGCTGGGGCTGTGCTGCTGGGAGAGGAGGAGCCTGAGGGGAGACCTCATTGCTGGTTCTAAAGATGTGCAGGTGAGTGCCAGGAGGCTGGAGCCAGGCTCTGCTGGGCGATGCCCAGTGACACCACAAGGGGCACTGGTGGAAGCTGAGGCATAAGCTGAGGCATAGGAAGTTCCATGGAAACACGAGGAAAATTTTTTTCCCTGTGAGGGTGACAGAGCCCTGGCACAGGCTGCCCAGGGGGGCTGTGGAGTCTCCCTCTCTGGAGATATTCAAGGGCTGCCTGGATGTGTTACTGTGTGATCTGCTCTAGCTGATGCTGCTGTGGCAGGGGGGTTGGACTGGACGAGATTTTGAGGTTCCTTCCAGACTATAACATTCTGTGATTCTGTGAAATTCCAGAAAGACAAAGGTTTTAGTGTACTAAGAGAACTTATAAAAGCATTTTCTTACATTCCTCAAAACTACAAACCCTCAACACAGAACTGTCAGGGACCTCAAGGATCATCCACTTCCAACACCCCTGCCATGGGCAGGGACACCTCACACTACAGCAGGTTGCCCACAGCCACATCCAGCCTGGCCTTAAAAACATCCAGGGATGAGGCTTCCATCACCTTCCTGGGCTGTCTGTGCCAGTCTCTCACCACCCTCATGCTGAAAAGCTTCTTCCTAATGTCTAATCTCAATCTGTTCTTCTCTAGCTTGGACCCATTCCCCCCAGTCCTATCACTACCTGACACTCTAAAGTCCCTCCCCACCTTTCTTGTAGCCCCCTTCAGATACTGGAAAGCCACAAGAAGGTCCCTTCAAAGCCTTCTCCCCTCCAGACTGAATAACCCCCACTCTCTCAGTCTGTCTCCATATCTCACTTCTCTGGGACTGAATACATAAGCAGACAAAATCTGAAAGCAAGCCATCAGATCCCTTTTTAATAGCATTCTCCAGGACTTTACAGCAGTCCAAACAGCAGGAAACCACCTGCTGTCCACGGGGAATCTTTGCACTACACTGCTAGAGCTCCCAGGACACCAAAGGCAGTAAGAGATACAAAACACAAGCACATTCTCTCAGTATATTTATGTATCTCTAACAAATAAACGGGAGGGTTGTCAGGGCTGCAGTAGGCACTAAGCAAGCTTTACTGATGCTCCGGATCTGCACACACCAGACTTGCATATCCCACCTGAGGCTTTCTTTAAGCCTGATAGTAACTTAGTAACTGCTGTTGTACACTGGCACCAGTGAGATTTATTCGCCCTCGCTGAAGGGGCATCTTCACAGCCCTGTGACAGCACAGGCTGATAACAAATCATCTCTTAAAACTATGTTTTGAGCAGCGGCCACCGCGGATGGTGCAGAAAACATGGACTAAAAGTGTCTGCCCTTACCACACTCCTAGCCTATAACATCCAGCAGCCGATGAGAGCAAGCACTACAGATGACCTCAGCTCTCACCTACAGCAAACGTGAAGGAGCACCCTTAGCACTCTGTAAAACCCACAGCCGCACACGTATTGCTGAAGCCGTATGTAAACCCCAGAAAAAAAGGCAGAGCTGACCCAAGGCTTCTCACGCAGAACAACAGCTGCACTCCTATTAAACATGGCAGGGCAAATACCTGCCCCTGTCACACGTATGTGACACAAGTGCTTAATCCGCCTGGACAGCACCGGGCGTGCTCCCACGGCTGCCCTTCGCTCACGGCACTGCAAACCGCCGCAATTAAGAAAGTCGCTAATTACAAACGCGCAGGATTCGCTGGGACTAGCAGCACAGACAAGCTGCGAAAGGGCTGGCAGCGCAGTCCGGCGGGAAGGCGCCGTCTCAGCGCTGCCGCTGCAAGCAGGCGATGAAGCTGGCATGGCCCCGCCGGGCCTGCTGTGCGCGGGCCCGCAGCGCCTCCTCTCGGGGCCGGGCCGGCGCTAGAGGGACGCAGGAAGGTCCGCGACTGAGGGCGCCGCTACCTCGCTCGTGGTTTGGGCACTGCGCGGCGGGGCGGCCCGCAGCCCCCCGCAGAGCAACGCAGCCGCTTTCACCTGACACGGCTAAAACCTCGCAGGCGTCCGGCTCGCAGTAAATGGCGGCGAGAGCTGACAGCTCCTCCAGCGCTAGCTCCGACATGGCCGCGGACGCCGCCGCCCGCGCCTCAAGGAGAGCGCCGCTGATGGCAGAGTCCTTCCGGCCTTGTGGCGGCCTGGCCCGGCGCCGCCCCTCGGTTCAGGCGGGCGCGGTGACGAGCGGCCTGGCAACCTCTGGGGCAGCGGCCTCCCTGCCTCGGTACCTAACAAAATGGCCGCGCCGCGCAACGTCCCCGGCGGCACGCTCGGACCCGCTCCGCAAGAGCCCAGCTCCGCACGACGATCCCACTGGGCCGGAGCGGCCTGCTCGGGAGGCGATAACCTGGAGCGCTGCCGCACAAGCTCGTAGAAGCAGCTCTGCTGGAACACTCATGTGTCCGCATAACCGTGCCAAGAGGTCTTCACAACCAACGGTACCGGTAACTCCGTACCCATCTCCATGTACTCAGCTATTTCATAGAATGGTAAGGATGGAAGGGACCTCAAGGATCACCTAGTTCCAAACCCCTGCCGTAAGCAGGGACATCTCCCACTAGCAACAGGTCACTCAAGGCCTCATCCAACCTGGCCTTGAATACCTTCAGGGAGGGAGCAGCCACAACCTCCCTGGGCAACCTGTGCCAGTGTCTCACCACCCTCACTGGAAAGAACTTCCTCCTAACAACCAGCCTAAATCTCCCCTCTGCCAGTTCAAACCCATTACCCCTTGACCTGTCACTACAAGACCTTGTCAGTAGTCCCTCCCCAGCCTTCCTGTAGGCCCCCTTCAGATATTGGAAGGCTACTATAAGATCTCAAAAGCTTTCTCTTCTCCAGGCTGAATTACCAGGGGAGAGCAGGTTTATTTTTTGGTTTTAATCCCCTAAATCAGATTCACAAAACATTAGAGGTTGGAAGGGACCTTCAGAGACCAATCCCCCTGCCAAGGCAGGATCACTCAGAGTTAGTCCACACAGTAATGCATCCATGTGGGTTTGGAAAGTCTCCAGAGAAGGAGACTCCACAACCTCTCTGAGCAGCCTGCTCCAGGGCTCTGTCACCCTCACTGTAAGGAAGTTTCTCCTCATGTTGAGCTGAAACCTTCTGTGTTCCAGTTTGTATCCATTGCTCCTTGTCTTGTTGCTGTGCACCACTGAAAAGAGTTTGCCCCCCTCCAGTTGACACCCACCCCTCGCATATTTACAGACATTCAAACTCTGCTGCAATAACAAGGAGCATGGGAATGCTGGGAATGAAGGAAAGAAAACAGCAGTTGCCAGGAGGAGACTGCCAGGTACTGCTAGGCCACACAGCTGTCAGAAGGCTTTGGTGGAAATTAGCCTTAAAAAAGTGCCTCATTCTATTACTGTGAATATTGTTGCCCCTGGTCTCCCCCCCCCACCTTCCCTTCTCATCCACTTTGCATATTCTATTTTACATGTTTAAATAAAAAAAGTCAATGTAAAAGTCTTTTAAATTGACACTATCAGAAGACATCGAGGTCCCCATGAATAAGTTACTGCACTCTGACATTTGGAAGTCATCAAATGAGACAGTATAATGTCAGCTTGGTATTTTTCACACTATGAAAATATCAGCTTCATGTCAAAAGATCTAAATTCCATCTTAATGCAATAAATTTTCTTGTATTTGCAAGGCCAGGGAAAATGCTAAATATTTAAATTTGAAATGAACTGCAGTTACAATCTGGCCTTCACATTCCATTATTATTAAACTGCAAGTCAAGATCTTATTTTCTTTTTTTTTTTTTTTAAATGATTTCTTCCAACTGTTTGATAAAATAACATTAAATGATATTCATTTCTTTAAATGGATGCTTTCCCATCAACAGAGAAGGGGGGGAAAAAAAAAAATCTTGATTTTTTTTTTTTTTTAAAGAGTCAGCCTATATTAATCCAGCTCCAGCTTCCTGTCACGAATCAATATGCCACTGACAATACAAGCATTTTCCACTTTGCCTGAGAAGGCAAACAGAAAGCAGCCTTTCATAGCCAGGTAACACTAACCTGCCCACTGTTATTGTGCAAAAAAAGCTCTGTGCCTAGAATTGTGGCCCAAATCAATTAGGTGTTGCATTGACAACCACCAGTGATTAGCTATAAAACTACATTTAGACCCATTTTCTCCTAACCTGAGTGACGAGTAATAGGAGTAGACAGCCATTTGGGGGAAAAAAATGTCAATTTGGAGCATCCTCCTACATCTTTTTACCATCATTTCCATGCCAGTCACCCTGCCATCCCAGCTACAGCAACTGTAAGTGCTCCTAAAAGCATGTAGTCTGGAAGGCATTAAAGGACCACTAAGAAGAGTTTAATAAGTACTGCAGCTGCCCATTTTGAGGTCAAAAGACAGAAAATACCAAGGAACCCATAACCACTGCTAAGTGTGATGGCTAACCTATGCAGCACAAATCATCCATCTTTTGTCACTGCTGCAGGGCAGCTGCAGTTCCTGTGTTTCCTGCTACAACATGACATGCTGGCTAAGCTGTCAGCTCGTGGCTTGGATGCCAACACTCTGCGCTGGGTTAGGAACTGGCTGGAGGGCCGAGCCCAGAGAGTGGTGGTGAATGGTGCCACATGCAGCTGGAGGCCGGGCACTAGCAGTGTGCCCCAGGGATCAGTGCTGAGCCCCATCCTCTGTAACATCTTCAGTGATGATCTGGACCAGGGCATCGAGTCAGTCACCAGCAAATTTGCAGCTGACCCCAAGCTGGGGGCTGATGTTGCTGGGTTGGAGGGCAGAAGGGCTCTGCAGCAGGACCTCGACCGCCTGCACAGATGGGCAGAGTCCAAGGGGATGGAGTTCAACAAATCCAAGTGCCAGGTGCTGCACTTTGGCCACAACAA
>VWZE01023705.1:0-18815 GCA_013396675.1 Eubucco bourcierii
AATGTGCTTTCTCCTCCTCTCTGGTCTCTCCCTTCTTACCACTTACCCAGTAACCCAATAGCCAGAGAAAGATGCAGGGACAGTAGAAAAGAAAGAGAAAGTATCACAAAGAAAAAGAACATTTCATAGAATCATAGAATGGTAAGGTTGGAAGGGACCTCAAGGATCATCTAGTTCCAACCCCCTGCCATAGGCTGGGACAGCTCCCACTAGCACAGCTCACTCAAGGCCTCCTCCAACCTGGCCTTCAACACCTCCAGGGAGGGAGCAAGGTGGGAGAATGTGGCTCTCTAGGTTACCAGTGCAAAAGGAAGTAATGCTTCACAAATGAAGTTTATTATAATGTTTCCAAATTTCTTTTTCCAGATCCAGTGAGAACAGTTTTTTGTTAACTTTCAGATCTTAATGATGGTATTTTATGAACAGAAATTGGCTGAAAGTTACTGTAAGCAGCTGTGTTCAGATCCAGTTTGGTTTCTTAGCTATTTCTGAGGAGTCCCATTTCATCCTTTGACATAGCCAGAGGGCCTACCACATTCGTGTTGCTGTGGGGAGTTCTCTTCCCTCCTCCCTGATAAACCACCCTGCCGAGTCGTCAGGAAGCTCATCAAGAGCCTGTCAGTGGTGCTTTGTTGGATATCTCAGGCTGAACTTGCCCCTTTCATAAACTAATCCAGAATACAGTCTCTTCCTCTGGCAGGAGAGGGAAGGCTGAAGATGATTTAATAAGAATTACACTGACTGTAGAGAAGAGTTCTCTTATATCTGTGAGTCTGGCTCTGCTTTCACCTGCTGCTTCTCAGTTCTGAGCAGAAATCGGTAATGTGATCTTCCTTTGGGGAATAACTTGCAAGGGTTGCTGAGCACTTCCAAATGGGTGTCAGGCAGAGAGGTGGGTGTTGTGCTTCCTTCTGCCAAACAGAAGATGTACCCAAGAGGCTGCATTTTGGTCTGTTTTATCTTACCTTGAGTCAATTCCAAACAAACTCAAGCTGACAACTGCACACATGTGTTGCACATCTGAGACCTGCAGGCTCACCTGCAAATCAGCCACGGGGGCTGAAATCATAGAAGCATAGAATCATAGAATGGGAAGGTTGGAAGGGACCTCAAGGACCATCTAGTTCCAACCCCCTGCCATAGTCAGGGACACCTCCCACTAGTACAGCTCTCTCAAGGCATGATTTAGACAGCTAGCAATGCAAACATCTGATGGGCTGAGTGCCTCCATAGGCTGCTCAAAACCTGAGCAGTAACTTTGTGCAGGTCACAGAATCACAGAATCTTAGAGGTTGCAAGCAATCTCCAGAGATTTTGAAGTCCAACCCTCCTGCCAAGGCAGGATCAACCCAGGACAGCCTGTATAGGAATGCACCCAGGCAGGTTTTGAAAGTCTCCAGAAAAGGATGCTCCACAACCTCTCCTGGTAACCTGTTCCAGGGCTCCACCACCCTCCCTATCAAGAGTTTCTTCTCACATTGAGGTGAAACATTCTGTGTTCCAGTTTGTAGAACCTAGGTCAACCCACTTCAACACATTCACAGCACAGGCTGTTGAGTACATCATAGACTCATAGAATCATAGAATGGTAAGGTTGGAAGGGACCTCAAGGAGCATCCAGTTCCAACCCCCTGCCATAGGCAGGGACACCTCTCACTAGTACAACTCACTCAAGGTCTCCTCCAACCTGGCCTTCAACACCTCCAGGGAGGGAGCAGCCACAACCTCCCTGGGCAACCTGTGCCAGTGTCTCACCACCCTCACTGCAAACAACTTCCTCCTAACATCCAGTCTAAATCTCCCCTCTGCCAGTTCAAACCCATTGCCCCATGTCCTGGCATTGTAAGACCTTGTCAATAGTCCCTCCCCAGCCTTCCTGTAGCCTCAGATACGGGAAGACTACTATCAGGTCTCCTCAAAACCTTCTCTTCTCACATCTTTGATTGCACATCTTTGATTAATTTTAGTGCTAAAGTGTCTTGCTCAGTCTTGCACTTCTCCCCTACAGATAGCAGCCACACTCCACCCTGGTGGCCCACCTTGATTTTGTCTCACAAAACATTTCTTGATTTGTTCTCAGCCCATCCAGATTTGGAGCTCAAAGAAATTTGCCCTGCCTTTCTGCACAAACGTTTTCCTGGAGCATCCCTGATGGCAAAAGGTCTGAACAATGTGTGGGGTGTGTTCATTTGTGAAACATGGTGAGTCACTGGGACATCCCCAAAGCAGACTCCAGGCATAGCAGGGCTCTGTTTCAGAGCAGAGTGACAACTCTCCAGCCAAGGCAATGCATGGGAAAGTCTGGAGGGAGTCTGTCTGTTCTGGGTGCTTGCTAGGGCTGGCAGCAAAGCAGTGCCAACTTTTCAGGAAACAGGGTTCACTTTCAATGTTAATAGAAACAAGAAACCCAGCAAAAAGGGCAGAAAGGAGATTCTCCTACATGAAAAAACACTTAACATTCACACACACACACACACACACACACACACACACACCCTCAGTAACTGCAGTGGAGGAGAAGACAAGGCAAAAGTGTCATCATAGGATCATAGAATGCCTTAGATTGGAGGGGACTTCAGAGATCATCTACTCCAATCTCCCCACCAAGGGCAGGGACACCTCTCCTCTAGACTTAGGTGCTCAAGACCTCATCAGACCTGGTCTTGGGACAGGGGAGCATGTAACATAGTATTATAGAATCACAGAATGGTTTAGATTGGAAGAGGCCTTAAAGATCATCTAGTTCCATTCCAGCTGTGTGTATGAGTCCTGCAGGAGGTGGTTCAAGAAGAGATCCATTATTGATCAGAGGTGCATGGGTTGGTGTTAGTTATCTGCTTGGAAAAAATGAATTAGATTAATAAACAGATTAATTAGATTACTAAACATAAGAAACTAAGTCAGAAACAAACAACAACAACCAAAAAACAGTTGCTACCTGTGTAAGTTTCTATGCTGAATGTCCTGAGTTACACTTCATTTACTCCCTGTTTGCATATCCCAGGTTCAGGTTCAGCGGTCGTATTCTTGGCCTTGCTCTCCTTCATCAGTACCTTCTTGATGCTTTCTTCACAAGGCCCTTCTACAAAGCACTACTAAGGCTGTAAGTATCAGTGTGCAACCAGACAGAAACTGTGCAGAAACAGTGATGCCTACAGAGACCCAGACCCAGCTCGAGGAGTTGCTTTGAACTCTCTCTGACCTACAAGCTATTTCCGCAGGACTCCTATCTGCAACCTTGTCCTGGTAGCCTGAGGTCTGGTCAGTGGTACCTGGAGTGGTTGATACTTTTCTGACTGCTGCAGAGCTGCTGCCTTAGCCCTTGGAAATCTGCACTGCTTGAAAGCCAGGGTAAGCAGGACTCCTGTCTGCAACCTTGCCCTGGCAGCCTGGGGCCTGGTCAGTGCATGAGGTTACCTGGAGTGGCTGATACCTTTCTGACTGCAACAGAACTGGGGTAAGGCTGTTGTGCACACAGCTGTTTTGACAGCAAAAAGAAAGCAATGGTATTGTGAGTACAACTTCTTCCACTTCAGAAAGTGGTGCAAACCATGTCAGGCAGACATCAACCTGGAAAGAGTCCTCATCCCCTGAGCAGCCTCCACCCAGATGAGGTCCGTGCTGCTTTGGCACAGGAATGGCTGTTTCCAGTTTTTGTGATGCACAAGTGCGTTCAGAGCTGGGAGGAAGCAGCCAGGAAGGGACAGGAAAAAGGTATTAAGGAAATCCCACTACAAATGCCCCAGGGCCAGGAATGCCCTTACTTGTTTTCTTACTAAAAAGCCAATGCTTTGAAAGATGTTTCATCTGGCCTCATATATCAAACATAACCACATTTTATCCTCTCAAGTACTGACAGGATTCCCAGCTCCTTCCAGAGGCTCAGGGAGCTTCCACAGCAGTCCTTAAAGGGACACAGAAATACCAACAAATCTGTGATGCTGCAGGGTGACAGCGTGAGCACCAAACTGACACCATGCCTGCTCCTGCAGAGCATCCCGTGGCCCTTTGGGTCAGACCTGGTCCGTGCCTGCTGCCCATCTCTTTGTGTTCAAGCACTCAGCAAACCACTGTCAGAAAGTCCCATCACAAAACATTGCTTTTATCCTGTCCCCTCACTTTTCTGTTTGCTTTCCCTATTGCTTGCAGCTTGCCCATGGTGTCAGATACCTCACTAAGCAGCATTAACTCTAGCAGGCTGCCTATCCTCTGTCTCTCATTCTGTTCCTGCACCCTGTACCAAGTGTCGTCATGTTGCGTGTCGTGGCACCGCCATCACAGTGCAGGCAGAAGGGCACCTTTGGCATCTCCCTTCACCTCCTCAGGAGAGATCCAAGCCTTTGCTGGTAGCAGTTCTGCCCTAAGCCCTGTTGGTGCTGATCTGCGAGGGAAGCAAGGCCTTGGTGCGGGCAGGGAGGAGAGGCAGAGCAGCTATACGCAGCATGTGCTCCACCAAAGCCTCCCTTCTCTCAACCAGCCCAGGGGAAGCACTGGGGCCATGTCTACCCTGCCCCATGTCCTCAGCACCGCACTCTGGCACAGTCACCAGCATGGACCCTGGGGCATTGCTCTAACCAACCAGAAGGTACCTGCTCCTAAGATCACAGAATCACAGAATTAAACAGGCTAGAAAAGATCTCCAGGATCATTGAGTCCAACCTATCACCTAACCCTCCCAATTAACTAAACCATGGCACTAAGTGCCTCATCCAGCCTCCATTTAAACATCTCCAGGGGTGGTGGCTCCCCCACTTCCCCTGGCAGCCCATTCCAATGCCAATTGTTCTTTCTGTGAAGAACTTATTCCTAACACCCAGCCTGAACCTGTCCTGGTACAGCTTGAGGCTGTGTCCTCTTGTTCTGTCACTGGGTGCCTGGGAGAAGAGACCAACCCCCACCTGGCCAGGCAGCCTTCAGGCAGTTGTAGAGAGCAATAAGATCTCCCCTGAGCCTCTTCTTCTCCAGGCTGCACACCCCCAGCTCCCTCAACCTCTCCTCATAGGGTTTGTGCTCCAGGCCCCTCACCAGTCTTGGTGCCCTTCTCTGGACACCTTCCAGCACCTCAACATTGATGAGACATTAACATGTAAAAAAAGGGCATTTGGACTTAGAGGTGCCCCAAAAGCTTGGGACCAGAGTTGCACATTCACTGCGTTGGTATGCTCTTAGGAGAGATATCACCCATCAACAGGGTGACATAAGGGGTGTGCTCTGGCTGCCCTTTGTACCCAAAAGAGGACATTTGCCATCCCTTTGAGAGAATGTCAAGTCCTAGTTAGTACAAATCAAGGACCCAGGAAACGTTTTATTGGGAAAAGCAAAGAAAAATTAATGCTGCTGGCCCCCGTTCCTCTAACGATTGAGGTCCTTCAGCCTGTAGTGGGAATTTGGTGCTAAACAGAGACAAAAGAAGTGAGATTTTCCTTGCGACAGATACCAAATGTAACTGCTGGGGGAGGAAGCAGGTGGAGAGATTAGACATGCCTGCTGCTGACAGAAAGCATGTTTGTGCCTAATATGTAGGAGAAATTGTTCAGGAACAGTTCAGCCATGTGAAAATGTGACCCTTGTGATATTGCCAAGGTCAGGGAAACTTGAGGAGATGTGCTGAGAAAGTGCTGGTCCTGCAAGGAGAAGATGTCTAGAGGCAGCCTGCTCCTGTTGCTGAGGCAGTTCATCAGGGTCCCGTAGGGGCAGAGGCAGGGAAGGGAGCTCCTGCTGCTTTTCTCTGCTCTTTCTGCTCGCAAGGAAAGCTCCTGTATCAAGATCCATAGAATTATAGAATGGTAAGGTTGGAAGGGACCTCAAGGATCATCTACTTCCAACCCCCTGCCATAGGCAGGGACACCTCCCACTAGTACAGCTCACTCAAGGCCTCGCCCAACCTGGACTTGAACACCTCCAGGGAGAGAGCAGCCACAACCTCCCTGGGCAACCTGTTCCAGTGCCTCACCACCCTCACTGGAAAGAACTTCCTCCTAACATCCAGTCTAAATCTCCCTTCTGCCAGTTTAAACCCATAAAAACCCATCCAAACCTGCTCAAGTTCACCTTCAATCACTTTCAATGTGAGTCTAAAGAAAATCACACTGATCCAGAAAGGCTCATGGAAACTCTGGGAGGGAGTTAAGGCTCCTATTGATTCTTCTTTCCATGCTGTCTTCTTTTCCTTTTGCTCTGTCCTGGAAATAATGAGCTTTAATAGCCTGTTTCTTGTCAGGGGCAGCTTGGGTAAGTGAGGGAATGCAAATTTTCCTACCTGGAGCCATACTCCTGCCTGTAAAGTCCTTCTGCAAATCACTGAGAGGAGGTACATGAACAGTTTGGGGCAAATCTGGGGTACACCAAAGCAAGAGGACAGATGGGACTATTGACAAGGTCTTGCAACGACAGGACAAGGGGCAATGGGTTTGAAGTGGCAGAGGGGAGATTTAGACTGGATGTTAGGAGGAAGTTGTTTGCAGTGAGGGTGGTGAGACACTGGCACAGGTTGCCCAGGGAGGTTGTGGCTGCTCCCTCCCTGGAGGTGTTGAAGGCCAGGCTGGAGGAGGCCTTGAGTGAGCTGTACTAGTGGGAGGTGTCTCTGCCTATGGCAGGGGGTTGGAACTAGATGATCCTGGAGGTCCCTTCCAACCTTTCCATTCTGTGGTTCTATGATTTTACAGGAAAATGACAGACATACAGGTAGGAACATTGTTCCTCTGAAGTCCTCTCTTTCCATTTCCTAAAACCTTGCTATAAAGACCAGTTCCAGATTTGCTAGAAGATTTGGTCTGAAGGGAACTTATAGCCAGATTCTCTTCCTAGGCAAATAAAACCTGACATGGGTTAGATCTCTGTCATGGCCAGGCTAAGTGAGCTGTGCACAAACAGGCAACTGACCTCAGGCCTCTAGCAGGGAGGCATGGAATTGGCAAACCATTTTGGGTTGGTGGAACCAGTTTTCACAGTGTCAGCTTGGCACTCCACCACTTTCTTGGTAGCATCTAAGAAGATGTTTGCTGGGAGAGCAGCTCTGGAGGTTGTCTGAAGCTCTGTGAAGGATGGCAAAAAAAAAAAAAAAAATGGACTGGCAAAAAGTTAATTAAAACTCTTCTGATTGTGAGGTGGAATTTAATACTTTAAAAAATACAGTGTGACACAGTGCAGCACTGCAGTTGAATTAATCATGAGTGAGGACAGTAATTTTTAATTTTTGTGTGCAGGAGAAAAACACTCAACAGATTTGACAATTAGAGCAGGGTAACAGCATCGCATGGCACGATGTGAAGTAGTTTTTCCCAGCGGTTTTTGAGAGGGAGCTAAACAGATGTGCTCAAATATTTACAAGTGCACAATATTCACATGCTTTTCAAATGCTGACCCTGCTGATTCGCAGAAGTCTGCTTCAATCTGGAGAGCAGCTACGGCAGTGACACAGGCTATTTATCATAGGTAACACAGCAGCGCTGCCGCCAACTCTCGGCCCGCTGCTCTGCACCCCTCTCTCCTGCTCTGTCACCACCGTTGTGCCACCTCAGCAACTCGCCTGTCCCACCGATTTGTCCCACCGCAGCGCTGCCAACAGATTGGGCCCTGCTGGCTCAGTCACAGCCAGGCACTGGAATGAGCTTGCCCAGGGAGGTGGTTGAGTCACTGAGGCTGGTTGTGTTTTAGGGTCATTTGGATGTGGTGCTTAGGGATATGGTTTAAGGTGGATCTTGCAGAGTAGGGCTCTATGTTGGACTAGATTTAGACCAGACGTTAGGAGGAAGTTGTTTACAGTGAGGGTGGTGAGACACTGTCACAGGATGCGCAGGGAGGTTGTGGCTGCTCCCTCCCTGGAGGTGTTCAAAGCCAGATTGGATGAGGTCTTGAGTAACCTGTACTAGTGGGAGGTGTCCCTGCCTATGGCAGTGGGTTGGAGCTGGATGATCCTTGAAGTCCTTTCCAACCTTGCCATTCTATGATTCTATGATTCTATGACTTGGTGATCCTGAGGGGCTTTGCCAACCTGCATGTTTCTGTGTTACTGTAAGAGGTTCCTGTGCCACAGCATGCTGAAGAGAAACCAGGTTTGGGTTTGGCCATGGCAATAAAGACCACAAGTAGTTCAGCTGAAATGACAGGAGGGCAAAGCAGTTCTGTAGTTCCAGAACTACACCTGGAGTACTGTGTGCAGTTCTGTAACCCTCAGCACAGGAAGGACGTGGAAGTATTGGAGCGGGTCCAGAGGAGGGCCACAAAGATGATCAGAGGGCTGGAGCAGCTCTCCTATGAGGATAGGCTGAGAGAGTTGGGACTCTGCAGCCTGCAGAAGAGAAGACTTTGAGGGGACCTGGTAGTAGCCTTCCAGTATCTGAAGGGGATCTACAGGAAGCCTGGGGAGGGATTATTTACAAGGTCCTGAAATGACAGGACAAGGGGAATGGGTTTGAAGTGGCAGAGGGGAGATTTAGACTGGATGTTAGGAGGAAGTTGTTTGCAGTGAGGGTGGTGAGGCACTGGAACAGGTTGCCCAGGGAGGTTGTGGATGCTCCCTCCCTGGAGGTGTTCAAGGCCAGGTTGGATGAGATCTTGAGTGAGCTGTGCTAGTGGGAGGTGTCCCTGCCTATGGCAGGGGGTTGGAACTAGATGATCCTTGAGGTCCCTTCCAACCTTACCATTCTATGATTCTATGATTCTGTGGAGGTCTAATGTGAGCTGTTTACACTGCGTAATTCAGCAGGGCGAGCCATCAATTATCTGCATCAAAGCAGCCCCCCAGAGACCCAGAGCATTGTCCCTCATTTATTTGTCCCCTGTCACGCCTCGGTCACAAGCCAAGGATGCCACCTAACATTGCCCATGTGGTGCAGGCTGTTTTGTTGCCTTACTTTCCTGCAAAGGAACCCAAAGAAAAGTCAGGTCTGTTCAGCAGAAGCTGTAGCTGGGGAGGATTCAGGTAAGCCAGATGGCAGTGGCAGTGATGGATGGTGCAGATACCAGGGGGTTGTGCCTCAGTGTCCTAACCGGAAGAGCTGAGCCTCACCGTGCTGAAACACTGACTGTTGCAGTGGCTGCTTTACACTGTTCAATTGGCTGTGTAATTGCTTTCACAAATTAAACCAAACAATGGTGAAAATATGTAAAATGTCACCTGGGCTGACTTGTGGTGCAGATCCCCAGTGAAAATGAGGTAGGCAACCTCCTCTTGCTCCTTACCTGCTTGGTTTCAGCCTCAGTGCCTCTGCTTACGAGCCTGGGTTGGTGTCGCAGGTCAGGTCTTGAACATGGCAGGGGTGCTGCTGGGTGAGAACCCCTGCTCCTCTTGCTCAAAGGGAGGCCATTGCCCTGTATACTCTTTGGTTTGCTGTGCTTGCTTCCCTGGGTTTCTTTGCTTGGAAGGCCAACATCACAATGCTTTGCTTGGAAGGGCAACATCCACAATGCTTCGCTCCTCTCACTCTCACATTTCTTTTCCAAGCCTGCAAGTCCTATTTGTGATGCTCTCTCCTCTGCAAGCTCAGTGTACAAACAGCAGTGAGCCAGACGAAGTGAACAGTGTGCTCAGCTCTTCTCTCTCCCTCTCCTGTGCTCCTCAGGCAGAAGTTAGGGAAAATGAGATAGCTGGGATTCTCCCTGTGCCAAGGGGTCTCAGGCAGCACCTGCAATCCAGTTTCTTTGCACTGCACATTTGTAGGGGCTGCACTCTGTTCCATTTCCCTGCTTTTCCAGCCCCATTGCGTTCCCGAGGCAGTGGGCTGCATTGAGGAGCAGTGTGGAGCTGCTGCATAGAACCATAGAATCATAGAATGGTAAGGTTGGAAGGGACCTCAAGGAGAATCTAGTTCCAAGCCCCTGCCATAGGCAGGGACACCTCCCACTAGCACAGCTCACTCAAGGCCTCCTCCAACCTGACCTTCAACACCTCCAGGGAGGGAGCAACCACAACCTCCCTGGGCAACCTGTTCCAGTGCCTCACCACCCTCACTGCAAACAACTTCCTCCTAACATCCAGTCTAAATCTCCCCTCTGACACTTCAAACCCATTGCCCCTTGTCCTGTCATTACAAGACATTGTCAATAGTCCCTCCCCAGCCTTCCTGTAGCCCCTTCAGATCCTAGAAGGCTACTCTAAGGTCTCCTGGATGTCTTCTCTTCTCCAGGCTGCAGAGCCCCAACTCTCTCAGCCTGTCCTCACAACACAGCTGCTGCAGCCCTCTGTTCATCTTGGTGGCCTCCTCTGGACCCTCTCCAACACTTCCATGTCCTTCTTGTGCTGGGGGCTCCAGAACTGCACACAGTAGTGCTCCAGAACTGCACACAGTATCTGAAGTAGCACATAGGAGACGTTCCTATGGACCTGCAGACATTGCAGCTGCTGTGATGCATCTCAGGGGGGTTCAGGAACAGAGGTTAGTTCACCCACTCTTGAGCAGGGAGATTGGTAGACTCTGCACTCTAAGTGCACTTGGTAATTGTGATTATCCTTACATTGCCTTTATTGATGAGTGTGAAGACCTCTAGCCAGTGTTAACCACTGTCTGATCCTGGAGCCACAGTGTGGCTTGGGTTTCTCTTCTTTAAAGGGAATTGGGTTCTTTAAAGTGATTGGATTGGAGACCCTTCCTAAAGCACTGCATGAAAGACGGCTCTGTTTCAGCCACACTCTCAAGAGCCAACAGGTGTTTAAACGCCAGTTACTGTGTATCCTGCAAAGAATGGGCAGCTGTGAGTTAGCTGTCTTGGGTTTGGCTGGCAGTGGCAATGTAAAAAACAAAATGAGATCTCCGTCTTCATTCCAAAGAGCACAGGAGCCCAAACAGGTGTGGTCCAGACATCACCTTCAGTGCAGTTTGGGGAGTTTGAGTGCAAACAGGGATCACCAAACTGGAAAAACATGGACTGGATGGGTGGACCACTCACTGGATAAGGAATTGGCTGGATGGTGGTACCCAGAGAGTGGTGATCAAGGACACAATGTCCACCTGGAAACCAGTGCCAAGTGGTGTCCCTCAGGGGTCAGTGCTGGCACCAGTGCTGTTTGACATCTTTGTCAGTGCCATGGACAGAGGAATCAGTGCAGCCTCAGCAAGTGTGCAGATGGCACCAAGCTGTGTGGCACAGTCGACTTGCTAGAGGGCAGGGATCCATCCAGAGGGACCTGCACAGGTTGCAGAGCTGTGCCCAGGCCAACCTCATGGCATTCAACAAGGCCAAGTGTAAGGTCCTGCACCTGGGTAGGCACAATGCCAAGCACAACTCCAGGTTGGGTGGGGAATGGCTGAGAGTAGCACTGAGGAAAAAGACCTGGGGGTGTGGGGTGATGCAAAGCTCAAGATGAGGCTGCAGTGTGAGTGCAACCCAGACAGCAACTGTGTGCTGGGCTGCAGCAAGAGCAGTGTGGGNCAGGCTGAGAGAGTTGGGGCTCTGCAGCCTGGAGAAGAGAAGGCTTCCAGGAGACCTTAGAGTAGCCTTCCAGGATCTGAAGGGGGCTACAGGAAGGCTGGGGAGGGACTATTTACAAGGTCTTGCAATGCCAGGACAAGGGGCAATGGGTTTGAAGTGGCAGAGGGGAGATTTAGACTGGATGTTAGGAGGAAGTTGTTTGCAGTGAGGGTGGTGAGACACTGGCACAGGTTGCCCAGGGAGGTTGTGGCTGCTCCCTCCCTGGAGGTGTTCAAGGCCAGGTTGGAGGAGACCTTGAGTGAGCTGTACTAGTGGGAGGTGTCCCTGCCTATGGCAGGGGGTTGGAACTAGATGGTCCTTGAGGTCCCTTCCAACCTTACCATTCTGTGATTCTATGATTCTAAGTCCCCTCCCTATGCATTAGTTTGTTATTTCACATTTTTCTGTATTAACAAGGTCCATACCCTTGAGCAACCAAGTTGTCAGATTTGTACAATCCTTCCTCGTGAACCTTCTGATGTTTCTCTGTACACTCTGTTCCATGGTAGGTGAGTTAAAGGATTTAAAGTACAATTATGAACCTCTCACATTTATAAGACATTGAAGGCTAAACAATTTCTTGTGGAGTCCATTCTCCCTGCCAGTGCCCTGCATCTGGGGTTAGACTCTGACTCCAGAAATTGAAGTGGGTGAATGATCCTATTGCCTTCTGCATTTCACACCCTTAGTCCTGTTTTTAGGCATCTTGGTGGATCAGTCTGGCATCCTGCCAGTGAAAACTCCTAACACAGACATTTTGCTTCAGCAATCACAGAACTATTCCAGTTGGAAAGGACCCCCAGGATCACCAAGTCCAGCCATTATCCCTGCTCTACAAAATTCACCCTAAACCATATCCCCAAGCACCACATCCAAATGACTTTTAAACACATCCAGGGTTGGTGACTCAACCACTTCCCTGGACAGCTCATTGCCTGACCACTCTCGCTGGGAAAAGATGTTTCCTAATTCAAACTAAACCTCCCCAGCCACAGCTTGAGGCCATTCCCTCTTGTTCTATCTCTGTTTACCTGTGAGAAGAGACCAGCAGCAGTCTCTCCACAATGCCCTTTCAGGTAGCTGTAGACAGGGATGAGGTCTCCCTCAGCCTCCCCTTTTTCACACTCACCAGCCCCAGCTCCCTCCATTGCTCCCAGTAAGATTTATTCTCCAGGTCCTTCCCCAGCTTTGTTTCCCTCTTCTGCACTTACTCCAGCACCTCCACATCCTTTTTGTTCTGAGATGCCCAAAACTGAACACAATACTCAAGGTGTGGCCTCAGCAGAGCAGATTACAAGAGGGCAATCACCTCCCTATCCCTGCTGGGCACATGAATAATCCTGCAGCAGCATTTGAGGGACAGGACTTCTAAGAGTCTTGGGAAACTCCACTGAGGTGTGTATTACTTTTACTCTTACCCTACAGGACAGTGATTTTCACATATTTTTGCCTGCTGGACCACACTGGCTGACTGAAAGCCTGTGTGGAATCTGGAACATTTATGGTGCAAACATCATTTCAGTTTTCTCCTACGCAAGAGATGATGAAACTTCCTAAGATGAGAGCCTGTGTAAACAAGTGGTATGCATCAGCTCAGCAGACAGATGAGGCAGCGTTGCTTTTAGAAGCTCCAGATGATGGCTGTGATCCTGTAGTGTGATTGTTGTGAGCAGAGACATACATCCATCTGCAGTCCAACTAATTCATCTTCTGCAGATCCACCACAGTTAGACTAGGGTCTAATTCTGCACACCCACCAGAACCTCCTGTGATTCAGAGCTGAGCAAAGCCAAAAGGGCTGAACCCATCACCCTGGAAGAGGTGAGCAGGCATGGGAAGACTGAGCACCCTGCCATCCATGCTGAGACTACTCTTCTGACTGCATGGCAGTAGCCTGTATCTCGGCGTGCAACATCCCTGGCAATATCCCTCTGCACATACAGGTTGTCACAAAGTGTCTCAGACTGAGAGGTGGCCCTTGGGACAGTGGGTTTCATCCACTCCTGACCACTGAGGGTCACCTTGGCAGTCCTTCAGTTATTTTCTTTGCTGAGAACGTGGCAAGCAGCAGGGATACTGACAAGCCAGATGCCATGGTCACAGAAAAAGAGGTGCCCTACCCCTGGGAACCTTCTCCCAAACCATTAGAGCTGCCACTCTGAGCTGGCTATTAACAGTCCTCTTCTTTTGCAGAGGCAGCATGTGTGCCTATGTATATGCATATAAAAGAATATCAAAAAGCAAGTGGAAGGACAGGATTGTCCCCTCTCTGCTCTGCTGAGACCCCACTTGCAGTGCTGGGTCCAGCTCTGGAGTCTTCAGTGCAGGAGAGGTGTGGACCTGTTGGAGCAGGTGCAGATAATCTGAGGGCTGGAACTCCTCTGCTGTGAGGACAGGCTGAGAGTGATGGGCTTGTTCAGGCTGGAGAAGAGAAGGCTCCAGGGATCTTTCTTGTGGCCTAAAGAGGGATTATAAGGAAGATGGAGAAAGGCTTTTTAGCAGGGTCTGCAGGGACAAGTCAAGTGGTGATGACTTGAAACTGAAGGGTGGGTTTGGACGGGATGTAAGGTAGACATTTCCTATAATGAAAGTGGTGAGATGCTGGAACTGGTTGCTCAGAGAAGTTGTAGACACCCCATCACTGGAAGTGTTCAAAGGTAGGTTGAATGGGAGTTGAAGCTCCACGAGAGATGTTTCTGACAATGGCAAGGAGGTTGGACAAGGCATCTTTAAAGGTCCATTCCAAACCAAACCATTCCATGACTACCCTCCATAAACTGCAATGACTTCCTTTGTATACTTGTATACAATCACACAATGGTAGGGTTGGAAGGGACCTCAAGGAGCATCTAGTTCCAACCCCCTGCCATAGGCTCACTCAAGGCCTCGTCCAACCTGGCCTTCAACACCTCCAGGCAGGGAGCAGCCACAACCTCCCTGGGCAACCTGTGCCAGTGTCTCACCACCCTCACTGCAAACAACTTCCTCCTAACATCCAGTCTAAATCTCCCCTCTGCCACTTCAAACCCATTGCCCCTTGTCCTGGCATTGCAAGACCTCAATAGTCCCTCCCCAGCCTTCCTGTAGGCCCCCTTCAGATCCTGGAAGGCTACTCTAAGGTCTCCTGGAAGCCTTCTCTTCTCCAGGCTGCAGAGCCCCAACTCTCTCAGCCTGTTCTCACAGCAGAGCTGCTGCAGCCCTCTCAGCATCTTGGTGGCCTCCTCTGGACCCACTCCAACACTTCCATNAGTTGCTGTCTGGGCTGCACTCACACTGCAGCCTCATCTGGAGCTTTTCATCACCCCACACCCCCAGGTCCTGTTCCTCAGGGCTGCTCTCAGCCATTCCCCACCCAGCCTGGAGTTGTGCTTGGCATTGTGCTTACCCAGGTGCAGGACCTTACACTTGGCCTTGTTGAATGTCATGAGGTTGGCCTGGGCACAGCTCTGCAGCCTGTGCAGGTCCCTCTGGATGGATCCCTGCCCTCTAGCAAGTGACTGTGCCACACAGCTTGGTGCCATCTGCACACTTGCTGAGGCTGCACTGATTCCTCTGTCCATGGCACTGACAAAGATGTCAAACAGCACTGGTGCCAGCACTGACAATAATAGAAGCTAGCTGCTAGGTACCAGTGTCTGAACAGGCTTTCACAGGACTCAACTCTCACAGAACAGAATAAAACTCAGGCGATTTCATTGTTAATTATTGTAAGGAGATACTGATGGTTACCACTGGCTGAGAAGGAATTCACACGTTTTGGATCACTGTGATCATTTAGAGGTTAAGCTCTGAAGAGTGTTGAGTTTGGCAGGGCAAGGACAAAACTCCATTCCTCTTGTAAGCATGCTACTTTAGCTACTAATTTTTTCATTCAGGAGAAGGATTTGCTGACAGCAAAATTATTTTCTTAGAAAAACCCAAAATGAGAAGATGATAAACACTGCTGTGAATGTTCACACAACTGCTGGAGCAATCGGCTGCGGCTATTCGGACAGGGGCTCTGCAGGAATGGATAGAGCTAAAAATCTTCAGATTTGGTAAGAGTGAGGTTCTCAGTAAGGAACAACACTTAAGAGTTGCTCTGGAGGAAAACTAGTTTCAATCAACCAGAGTCATGCTTATTTGGAATTGACCGTGTGCAGTGGAACATCTTGTCTGTATGGATGCAATTAAGAGATGCACAGTGAATTGCTGCCCTGCAGTTAGTGTAACATATGCTCCACTACTTGTGATGAGTGAACTTGGTGGCAAAATCCTGATGTCTTCAACAAAGCCTCAGTGCTAGCCATGGAAAAACTGATACCTGTGAAAGCAGCTGGGGATCTCTCTCTTCTGTAGGAAAAAAATAGTGAGAAATGGAGAAAGAATCCACACTGAGGAGCTCACTGAAAGGCTGGAGAGGCCAGGAGGGTAAAGCCTTGGCTTGTGGCATTCAGGAGGCAGAACAATATGGCTGCCCAGCCTGTGACCTGCTGTTTACCTTCTGGCAGGCACTTTTATATCTCTTACACTTTGCCCAGCACATCACCATAAGAAATCTTCAGCCCGACCCCTACTAAAGTGATCAGGACATTCCTTTTGGGTCCCCAGAAGCATCCAGGTAATGTGCTTAGCATTTCAGTCCCACAGCCACGTTGCACTGAAGAAGAAAGGCTTGGTTGGTGTGCTGGACACTCACAGCATCTTGACCTCAGGGACTGGAACTCCCCTACTAAAGGCATCAGGACATTCCTTTTGTGTCTCCAGAAGCATCCAGGTAATGTGCTTAACATTTCAGTCCCACAGCCGTGTTGCACTGAAGAAGAAAGGCTTGGTTGCTGAGCTGGACAGTCACAGCATCTTGACCTCAGGAACTGGACCTGACTGGGTGACGTCCAGACCTGTTTGATACAGGACAGTGAGAAGTTGCACTCCAATGTGCAGGCGATCTGAGGAGAAGCAAGCTTAGTCCCAGCAGCAACTGTGGATCTGAAGCCTCCTTGGGCTTGTGGTGCCAAAATCCTGGGCTAAACACTGCAAATGGCATGTGTTTCCCTAGTGGCTTGCCCTGAATGCTGGCTCCAAGCAACCCCTGCTGGAACTGCGTGTGGTTCCCCGTTGGAACTGGCTGGTGCGAGCACATCTCTCATCATGACAAGCCCAGTGGGTGACTCACAGGCTCATCTGCCACTCCAGTTTGTGACCAGCTCTCCAACTCTGCAGACAGCAAGGCTGTGCTGGAGCTTTAGACTGGGCAAACAAGTTTGGGCACGATAAGGACAGATTTTTTTTACCCAGCCAGAGCTTATTTACGTGAGGTTTCTACAAGTTCAGGAGTTTTTACTCCGCTGCTCTGTGCTCTGCTGCTGTTCTCTGGAATCGAGAGAGGAAATAACAAATTAACACAAGGGAAAGTGTTCCTGCAGCAACACCATGGGGAGAAAAGAGTTGTGAACCGCTGGAAATCCACCCAAAAACATTCCTCTGATCTTCCAAGATTTTTTCATCTTCATTCCAGATCCCAGAGGTCTATAATGCAGCAAGTTCTGAACAGATCTGGACAGCTTTCCTGACTGGCTTCCTTTTTCACAATCTAGGGACTGGAACATTTCCCTCTTCACTTTGCACATGGGGCCTCCTGCTTTTAGCAAACCCTGAGAAGTTGGGGCCATAGTGGGGCCATAGACTGGGCACCAGCCAAGCACTGCACTCAGAACAGCCACATGCTGGAGAAGACAGAAGCTCTGCAAACTGTGAAAGCTGCTGCTCCTCCCAGCTCTTTTCTTGCATCAATGCCATGCTCAACCTCATCCAGAGCAAGTCTGCCTGCAACTCTTCAACTCTGCTATTAACTTCAGGACCAGAATGTCATCTGTAGAGCCTCCGGATTCTCCAGAACCATAATTTGAACATCTGGATTTGGAAGACCCAAATGACACTGTTCAGAAGCAGGTCAGCTCCTAGTCCACCACAGCATCCAACAGGCAATTCCAATATGAATCCACCACCCAGGCTATGAATTTCTGTGTCACACAAATTGAGGCACACACACATCCCCCCCTCCTCCTCCTCACCCCAAGGAAGATTGTGGAAAGCACTGGCTGGCTTTCCCTCCACACAACAGTTGCTAAAAGATTGCTGCAAGGTCATGGACAACATTCCAACTCATTGGAACCATGGATAAACAGGCTTCCTTCCCAAAGAGCACGTGGAGACAGCTGTGCAGCGTTAAAGTGCATTGCAAATCCTTTCTTAGCTCTTCATGGGCAGTTGTCCTTTGATAATTCAAAGGTAGTGGCCCCAGAAGCACTTTCTACCTGCACTGAGCCTTGCTGGTTGGAGAGGAAGCTGGGGCAGAGGAAGGGCAATGATAGGACAGACCCACTGATTTGCATCCCATGTTTATTACTGTGCTTTTGGGAAGTAAGTGGAGAAAAACGTTCAGGTGGTTTAATGATCATGCTTCTGAGGCAGGCAATGTGGCAACATTTCTTCTGGGGTTTTGCAGTAACATCCTTTGCACTTTCCTTGCTTCAGAAATGTAGGCAGGGCTGAGCCTCGTGGGATTTGGGGCAATGAGGATCTGTGCAGCAAAGCATGGCCAGAGGCTGGGGTGCAGGGTCTGTGAGGAGTATGCCCATAACAGGGACAGAGATGGGAGCAAGGCAATGACACAGAAGTCCCCATACAGAGAGCAGGTAGCTCTGCATCTATCCCATCCTGTGGTCATAAGCACACAGACAAGGCGTCACTGAGTTCAATTTTGAGCCACTCCAAGAAGGACATCGAGATGCTGAAGCATGTCCAGAGAAGAGCAATGGAGCTGATGAAGGGTCTGCAGAACACATCTGGTGAGGAGCAGCTGAGTGACTTGTGGTTTAGTCTGGAGAAAAGGAGGCTGAAGGGAGACCTTCCCACTCTCCACAACTACCTGAAAGGAGGTTATAGTGAGGTGGAGGTAGGGAGACCTGTGGATGTGGTCTACCTGGACTTCAGCAGGGCCTTTGACACTGTCCCCCGCAGCACACTGCTGGCTAAGCTGTCAGCTCGTGGCTTGGATGCCAACACTCTGTGCTGGGTTAGGAACTGGCTGGAGGGCCGAGCCCAGAGAGTGGTGGTGAATGGTGCCACATGCAGCTGGAGGCCGGGCACTAGCGGTGTGCCCCAGGGATCAGTGCTGGGCCCCATCCTCTGTAACATCTTCAGTGATGATCTGGACCAGGGCATCGAGTCAGTCAGCAGCAAATTTGCAGCTGACCCCAAGCTGGGGGCTGATGTTGCTGGGTTGGAGGGCAGAAGGGCTCTGCAGCAGGACCTCGACCGCCTGCACAGATGGGCAGAGTCCAAGGGGATGGAGCTCAACAAATCTAAGTGCCAGGTACTGCACTTTGGCCACAACAACCCCATGCAGAGCTACAGGCTGGGGT
>VWZE01023705.1:28037-41338 GCA_013396675.1 Eubucco bourcierii
CTAGTGGGAGGTGTCCCTGCCTATGGCAGGGGGTTGGAAGTGGCTGATCCTTGAGGTCCCTTCCAACCTTTCCATTCTATGTTCATTTTTCCTTCCAGCCTGGAGCAGTTGGATTTACCCCTTCTGGCACGTAGGTTTTATGGGCAACAGTGCTCAAAGTGAGAATGAGCTGACAGCCATAACACTGCCACCAGCTCACCTGCCATGAGCTTTTCTCCAGTGTGGCATCAGAATTGTTCTGGAATTTGGCTCTGTCTCCACACCCTGATGATCTGCATCTCTGTGAGCACACGTGGGAGATGACCTGGTAACTCCCCCGTGGTTGTATCCCTCAGGTACAACCCAGCCTCCCCAAACTCTGGCTCTTAGGAACCACCCCACAGTGTCTGTGCACTCCTCCTGGCTAGCAGGTGGAGCAGGCAGCCACATCAACAAACCGTGGGCTGATGCTGGTGGCATTTTTATGCCACAGCACTGACAGATGATGTGGAGCACTGCCATGTTCGAGCTGCAGGCTCCTGCTTCAGTGGGCATTGAGCAGCCGTGGCTGCAGCTGCCAGGTGGCTGCTGCTGTGATAGCCTCTGTCTGGGGAACTTTGCCTCTGTGCTTCTTTTTAAAGGTTTTTTGACCAGAAAGGGACATATTTATGGGCCTCTCAGTGTTGGAGGATACTTGTGCATAGCCTCTTAGAACTTTCAGATCTGTCAGAGGCTGCCAAGATCACAGTATCACAGTATCACAGTATCGCAAGGGTTGGAAGAGACCTCAGAGATCATCAAGTCCAACCCATCACCACAGCCCTCAAGACTAGACCATGGCACTAAGTGCCATGTCCAAACGTGCCTTGAACGCCTCCAGGGACGGTGACTCCACCACCTCCCTGGGCAGCCCATTCCAGTGACAAATCACTCTCTCAGTGAAGAACTTCCTCCTCACCTCCAGCCTAAACTTGCCTTGGTGCAGCCTGAGACTGTGTCCTCTTGTTCTGTCACTGGTTGCCTGAGAGAAGAAGGTAACCTCCTCCTGGCCACAACCACCATTCAGGTAGTTGTAGACAGCAATAAGGTCCCCCCTGAGCCTCCTCTTCTCCAGGCTAGATGTGCTGTGTGGAAAGCCATGGTCCCTGCTGTGGGACGTGGTGCCCTGTCCTGAGAGTAGGTGGTTGTTTGGAGGGTAAGGGCTTGCTGGTGGTCCTGTTCCTGTCACCAGAGCATTCATTTTGGTCTTCACAAAAGCATCTTCAGCCTGAAGAAGCAAAGGCTTCAAGGAGACCTTGTAGTAGCCTTCCAGTATCTGAAGGGGCCTACAGGAAGGCTGGGGAGGGACTATTGACAAGGTCTTGCAATGACAGGACAGGGGGCAGTTGGTTTGAACTGGCAGAGGGGACATTGAAACTGGATGTCAGGAGGAAGTTGTTTACAGTGAGGGTGGTGAGACACTGGCACAGGTTGCCCAGGGAGGTTGTGGCTGCTCCCTGCCTGGAGGTGTTGAAGACCAGGTTGGAGGAGGCCTTGAGTGAGCTGTACTAGTGGGAGGTGTCCCTGCCTATGGCAGGTGGTTGGAACTAGATGATCCTTGAGGTCCCTTCCAACATTACCATTCTATGATTCTTTTATTTCCTCACTGAGTGAGGCCTTCTAGTTTCTCATGGAGAGTGGCTGCTGGCCAGAGAAGACAAGTCTGTGTGCAGCATGTCTGCATGAACTCCATGCGGCACCTTCTAATGAGAGACAAATGTGGTGGCACCTGGGCCAGGGCAGAGGAGAGGGTCACTGTTCCTGCTGCTGCATTGTAGTCAGAGTGAATCGGCCAAGCTGCAGCTCTTACACTGACTTTGGGAGGTACTAGTGCCACCAGCAGAAAGCTCCACCTTATGCCATGCAGACTGAGGACAGCTGACCTCAAACAGCCGCTCAGCCTGGTTTCCTGTACACATGTTTGGCCCTGTTGACAGGTTGGGTAGAAGGGATCCTGGAAGCTGTCCAGAGGGACAGTTTGAGACAGATTTGAGAGGTGGGCCCATGGTAACCTCATGAAGTTCAACAAGGCCAAATGCATAGTCCTGTTTCTGGGTCAGGGCAATACCAAGCACAAATACAGGCCGGGAGAGGAGTGGCTTGAGAGTCACCTTGAGGAGAAGGACTTGGGGGTGTCAGTTGATTAAAAGCTCAACATGACCTGGCAATTGCCAGTGGAAGCCCAGAAGGCAACCATGTTCTTGGATGCATCAAAAGCAGTGGGACCAGCAGAATGAGGGAGGTGGTTCTGTCCCTCTACTACTCTGCTCTGGTGAGACCCTACTGGAATGCCATGTCCAGTTCTGGGGCCCCCAATACAAGTACTGGGAACTGTTAGTGAGGGTCCAGAGGAGGCTACAAAGAGGATTGGAGGGCTGGAACACCTCCCATGTGGGGACATGCTGAGAGAGTTTGGGCTGCTGAGCCTGAAGAAGAGATATTATAGTAGCCTCCCAGTACCTGAAAGAGGCTACAAGAAATCTGGGAAGGGACTTTTTACAAGGGCTTGTGTGCTAGGATGAATGGCAATGGCTTTGAGCTGGAGGAAGGTAGATTTAGACTGGGTATTAGAAAGAAGTTCTTTCCAATGAGGGTGGTGAGACACTGGAACAGGTTGCCCGGGGAAGTTATGGATACCCCCTTTCTAGAAGTGTTCAAGGCCAAGTTGGATGAGGCCTTGAGCAACCTGGTCTGGTGGTAAATGTACCTGCCCATGGCAGGGGAGTTGGAACTAGATGATCTTTAAGATCCCTTCCAACCTAAACCATTCTAGGATTCTGTAATAAGTCTACCTGCACATATGCTTATGCTTAAACAAACAACTCACTGCCAGCATTGTGTGGAGCTCAACACCCAGGGGCTCCGCTGCTGAGCTGTGTGGGCTGAGCTGGGGTTGTTGGAAGGACCAGAGGATTGGGACATGCCACCCTTGTAGGGCACCCAGCCTGCCTGGTGTGAGCTTTGGGTGAGAGCTCTGCCTTTTTTCTGTGAAGACTTCTGTGCCTGCAGATGTGAGTTTTTCCCACCCTAAGCAAGATCAAATGGGTTGTAATAGTGAAGTAGTCAGAGAGAGGAGTGCGTGGAAAGCCCTGAGCTGTAAGCGGGGAGCTAGAGCAATACAAAGAGCTTGTTCCCAGAGCTCACACTTTTGACTCTGTGATGTGATCTGATCAAATTTGTTACATTCTTTGACAGTTTAAAAAAAAAAAAAAGGACTTTATTTAGATACTGGGGGGTTTAGTACAACCTTTATAGTGTATTTTGTTTCATTTTAAGCGATGTGTCAAAGACCAAGCTTCCAATGAGACTCTGTTTCCTTTCCCTCTTGGCCAGGCCTGATGTCAGGATCAGGCTGTTACCCTGTTGCAGTCCTCCTGCATGTTGGCAGAGGAGTGGCCAAGTGCCCAGCAAGCACACAAGGGTCTTAGTATGCAGAAATAGACTGACAGAGCAGGCTTGGGGCACCCACCACTGCTGGGACCTGACTCCCTGGTGCACTACCCCAGTGAGCACAGGGTTTGCTCAAAAGGCGTGGCTGCAGGGCCTGAGCTCAGCCCTCCAAGGTGCCCCTAGGTGGGATCCCAGCAAGGCCAGAGCACCAGGCTCCCAGTTAGCCTCTGGGTGAGCTAGTTCTTTTCTATTGGTTACAGCTGGAGAGGAGCTAGGCTGACCTGCAGAGGAGATGTAGTGGTGGGAGAGGCTGACCCACCACGCCCAGCTCTGATGAGGTGCATCGAGGACTCCCTGCCTGCTGAGTGAAGCATCACAGAGGCTGCTGCTTGCTGGCCTCAGGAAGCAGAGGTGGGAGCAAATGATTTAGTGTTAATGGGAGGGAAGTGGGAAGCTCCCCACCCGCTTGGGTTGTAAAATCTGTTTCCAAACCCAAAATGCTTACTGTGCTCTGAAGTGCTAGGTGGCTGCCAGGGTCTGACCCAGTTCTCCATTCAGCCAGGCCAGCTGGTTCTGGGAAACTCCACCTCTTTTCAATGCAGATACACCACCAACTCAATTAATCAGGCTCCATACAGTGCAAGCACTGAAAGCCAAAAAATCCTCTGTGACATTCATCTCTGTCTTCATTCCTGGGGGGAAAAAAAAATTAAAAAACCAACACAACAACAACAACAAAAAAAAACCCAACACAGGCACACAAACCCCTCCTAATGAATATCAGACGGTGCGAGCAAGTGGCTCTGAAGCAAAGTTTTTTCTGCTCCTAAACTGTACTTCAAGTCATTACAAGCTTTGCTTGCCAACCTTACAGTAGCTGAAGCAGTATGTACAGCCTGTGATACGCAGACTGGAGTAAAACCTTCTTCATGACATTTTGTTGTATGGGAAAGCTTGAGCTTTTGGAAGCTGCTCGGATAACACAATATGGAAAGCATGCTATCTTAGCATTTCCTACGCCGACTTGGAATGCCTTCTGTTTGGAGAAGATCCACTGGCAAGTGAGGGAAGGTCTGAACAGTCAATTTAGATTCTTTCTTTTAAATGTATTCTGTATGCATATACTGTGGTTATTTTGAGTTTTGCCTTCTGGAATGATTACTGTCTGATACCAGAGAGAAAAGTCATTATGCATAAAACACAGGTGTACAACAAGTTCAATAGCTTGGTGGAGCTGGGGATGGAACCAGTTAAGTTTCATTAAGAGGTGTAGACCTTATTTGTCTTTAACACTCAATTCCACAACCCAAAGCTGTTACATGAAAGTTGGTTTCTGAGACTGTTTTATCTCTCCAAAGCAAGCACCTAGACGCTCTAAGAAAGGAGCAACAGGTAGCAGTTGTCCCTGGATCAAGTGGATCGTGTCACTGTGTCTCAGTCCCCTCTGTGGTTATGCCTTTCCATGTCCAGCCTAGATGCACTTGCCGTAATTTTGGGGGGAGGTTGGAGATGTAACCTCTTTGTGGGTTAGACCAACATCAGTCCTGTCTGGGATGGACCCCACAGGTCTGGCAGCATAACTAGGCCCAAGAGGAAGGGCAGTGCCGCCCATCCCTGCTTGAGTGTGCAAGGCCAGCTCATGACCTTTTGTAAGGCTGTGTTGTGCAACAGGGGCTGTTGCGTGTTGTGTGGTTCTTCCAAAGGGCTTACATCTCTTGGAGGAGCGTGGGCAGGTGGGGTGTTACCAAAACATGTAAAAGTGCCTTGTCCATTGTATCTGTATTGGCTAAATGCCTTCAAGGTGGTTGTGAGTGGTGGGAAAGATTGATGTGATTGACAGGAGCAATTGACTGGCCAGTCTGTGTTGGTGGAGAAGGAGGAAAGACACGCAGGAGGAATGGCAGTGGTCATGCTGTGTGGAGTGGTACAGCAGAAAGGGCAACAATAGCTGTAAGAGAGGAGCTAAAGTGGCTGGATAACCCTGCTCACCTACAGCCTTGGAGGAAAGACCCATGGAGCAAGAAAGTGGGCACACCTTCAGCTAAGGGCACCTCACTGCAGCTCACACTGCCTGTCTGCACAGAGCAGAGACAGTAATAATTAATAACAGTAATAACAATAATAATATCATTCCTCCTTGTACTGCTCTGAAGGAAATGCAACGTAGTGAATGTAGTTGCTAAATCCAGCAGACAACCCTCTGCATACCCAAAGCTTCTGCTCTCTCTGTTCGCTGCTCTGCTCAGGGCACAGCTCTGAGGTGGATGGAGCAGGACCTGCTGAACATCTGCCCACCCTCAGGACCTGCTGCTAGGGAACACAGGGAACCTGACTGACCCCTTGCCTCCTTCATGCTGTAAATGGGTCTTGGATGACGGGTCTGGGTGCAGCAGAGCCCACACATGGCCTCATCCAAAACCCGGTCCTGACGCTGCTGAGCTGTGGCTGCAACAGCCTGATCCAGCTCTCTGGGCAACACATCAAAACCGTGGGATGCTCAGCTCTGCCACAGCTTCGTGCAGCCCTTAGTCACAGCCTGCGTGGGAAGGGGAGGCAGGGAGCTGCTGGCACAGCCTCCTTTCTGCTGGAAGCACAGCTGGCACTGCCCTTTGGTTGCTGTTGTCTCTAGTCAAAAAGGCATTTGCTTACCCTTCTGCTACTGCCTGTACCTTGTTGCACTGGTGGGGACATCCATGTCACAGGTCACCTCCTCAGTGACCCATCATGAGTAGGGAAATTGTTACTGAACTCCTGGTTCACACCCATCTGTTCATAAGCAGTATGAAGCTAAGAGCTAGCAGGAGCAACAGTTTCTCCCCCTTTCCTTTCTCCTTTAAGAGGATGCAGCTGTGCAGGTGCCAAAGTATCTGCTGACGCCTGTTCAGCTCTGGGCTCTCCTGGATGCTGTGCTGTATGAAGCCAGTAACCTCCATACTGTGTGCAGGCAGCTAGAGAATGGCAATGCAAAAAGAGCATGTGAGCAGAAGGCTGGAAAAAGAACCACTTGATTATTTGGTTCTTGAGAGTGGGGGGAAAATAATTGCTGCAGAACTTAGGAATCCTGGGGTTTGGCCCTGGCACTCTTTCCCGTGGCTTGATTATCTTGCGTTCATCCTGATGAAAGCTTTTCCTGTAGCTGGAGTAATTCATTGTTGCTTTCACATGTAGGATCTGCAGTATCTAGTAACGTGGGTGATCTTACAGCCTTGTTCTTCAGCAGGGATGGCAGCTTGAGTCTCTCTACAGATCTTCTGGAGGCTCATAGGAATTTGGTACATCCGAGATTCCTCTGCAGCACTGGATTTGGCTGAAATCAGCCATCACATTGCAGCAGTACCAGAAGGGTCTGGGAAGTAAACAGTGCAATTGTGTAAAAAGTCTTGCCTCCTTAAGAAAGTGGGCTGGGAAAAAGACCTATGTTAACAACATGCTGTTGAGTATGGAGGTCATTTCATCTCTCTCAGCCCCAGCTGAAGGTGTACAGAGCTGTGAGTGGCCTCATTCTTTTATTTGGCTCTGATCCTGCTGACATTGACTTAATCATAGAAACATAGAACCATAGAATGGTTTGGGTTGGATGGGACCTTAAAGATCACCTAGTTTCAACCCCATGGCATGAGCAGGGGAACCTTTCACTAGACCAGGCTACTCAAGGTCCCTTCCAACCTGGCCTTGAACACCTCCAGGGAGAGGATATCCACAGCTTCCCTGGGCAAGCTGTTCCAGCGTCTCACCACCCTCGCTATAAAGTATTTCTTCCTAATATCCAGTCTAAAACTACTCTCTTCCTTTAGTAAGTGCCCTGGAAGCTGCAGAGTTCTTGCAGGGCTAAAATGAAGCACAAGGGTAGAGCTGGTGAGGCCAGAGCATGGCAGAGTGGCACAGCCTGCACTCCTGAATCTGCATGAGGTTTCCCAAAGTGCTGCTGCTGGGTGGCTGAAGGCGTCTAAATACTCTTCCTGGCAGCAGGAGCTGCTGGCTTGACTCAGGGAAAGTCTGCAGCACAGGACACACTCCTGTGAGGTGGCACCATGTCTGTGCCCCTCATGGGTGGCAAGGGCAGGGTCTTGTTGCAGAGGGTGCTGGGAGCGCTGCTGATGCTGGTGTCCTGGGGCTGATGAGGTCTCTGCTGGCTCTCAGGCCAGAGGATGTTGTGTTCATGCCCAGAACATGCCCAGACATGCCAGGGAGGAAAAATAGTGGTTTTGGAACTGTTGCATTGGCACAAGCTGATGCAGAAAACGAGGTGCCGGTGGCAGGTGTTGAATACCATCTTTGTTTGTGCAGGGGGAACACAAAGTTTAGCAGAACATTCCTCATCCCAGAAAATCACTTTGCTTCAGAATGCTTCTTCCAGAGAGGTCTGAGACACTTTAAGTGCCGACCTGTGAAATCCAAGAAAATTCTGCCTCTTGAGCCTCCACCGCTCATCACCTTGGGCTTCTCCCAGCAGGACCTGAGAGGCCTGAGGCACTTCAGTGCCAGACTGGTTTGACCTGTGAAACCGAAGGAAACTCTGTCTCCTGAGCCTCCTACTCGTCTCCTCTGCACAGGCATGGCCAAGCGCTGCTGGCAGTTGCCACGGCTGCTCAGTGCTGAGCGCTGCTGCCAGCCAGAAACAGGCAGGCAGAGTGCCACGCCGAGGAAAAGGGAAACATCTTCCTCCGTATTTAATCAATACCAACAGACGAATTAACAACCACATGCCAACATGTGCAATTATTTGTCACCCACCAGTAAACACTCTCCTCAGGCCAAATCTCGTGGTGCCCTGCAGAGGCAAGGAGGCAGGAGCATGTTTGGGAGGGCACCGCCTCCCCTGGGTGTGTGGATGGGCTGGGTCCAGGGCACTGCCAGGGCTGGAGCTACCTGGAAGGAGCTTTGAGGGTATCGCGGATCCCAGGGCAGGATGCATTCCCAAGCTGTTGCACCTGGGAGACAAGTGCTCAGATGTTTCTGCAGTGACCACCACTCGTGCTCTGGGCCTCAAATGCCTCTGTGCAAACTTTGCACAAAAAAACAGAGCTTCACCTTAGACAGCTGCCTGTGACTGGCAGTGCTGCAACTCCGTCTTACATGGTGCTATAGGTTAGGAGAAAAAAGTGGTGTTGTCCCAGGTTGGGAACTACAGGGTTAAAAAAAGTCCTCTAGGGACTAGGTGATTGATATTCCACCCCATAATTCTGCTATCTCTTCATAAACTCACGGCAAGGCCAACTTGTTCTCCTTTCCTCCCCCTCCAACCTTCTGTCCGGCAGGAGCTGCATTACCGGGACAAACATGTAAGGATAGGCCTGGTTTGGGACCTCCAGAGGCTGTGCTTAGGCCTCTTGGATGGCAGAGGCATGGAGAGAGGGAGGATTGGAGAACTAGGAATTGTAGATTTAGTTTTGGGTTGGGGGAAAATTCAAGGAGGTTCGCTTATGGATTTGTATCTGCCTTGTAATATCTATCTGTAACTCTCTCTCCAAATATAATTCTGTTTTTGCTCCAATTCATTTGAGAGCTTCACTCTGTCAGCTCTTTAAACCCATGACAGGTGTCTAACATGTTGAAGGCCAAGGTCTGGCCTCCAGCAAGGTGATGGTGATCTCCATGCTCAGGCTTTGTTATGAGCTCTGGCAGCAGCAGGACAGCTTGTGTCAGAAATGGTGTGAGGCAGTGGTTTGTAGCCAGCCATGCACAGGTGTAAAAAGGGGGAAGGACTCCTGAAGATGGTGCAAGGAGGATCTGCAGGAAGGCTGCTGCTGATAAGTGATAGAGAGCACAGCTGGGATGTCAGGTTCTCACTGGTGCAGGCTGGGGTGGTGGTACCATTGTGGCACTGGTTTAAGAATGAGGTCAGTCCTTATCCGTGTGAACTGCATCTCTAACAAGTGAGATGCAGGACACAGCCAGTGCCAGGCTTCTCATTGCTCCTCTGCAACACCCAAAGGGTCATGAGTCCTGCTGGCTGCAGTGAGGAGATTGTCTGGAAAGAGAGACAAAACTAAACCTGGGGGATTCTCTACTGGCTAAAGCCCCCTGGGTTGATGTGCTGCTGAGCAGTGTGCACAGGCAGGAAGGAGTGGCAACACAACCGGTTTGGGTGTGGATTGGTAGGAGAGACGCTGCCTCCCTCCTCCTGGGGCCACCCTGCTAGGGGACACAGGCTGCCTTCCTTGATCTCTCTCTGGGTGTCAGCTGAAAGCCCAACCTTTTCCTGCAATATTTACAAATCTCTCTGCCTCTGAAATGTGCCCAAGTTTCTCAATGAGACAAGGATAGCATTACAGAACTGCCTGCACACATGTTATACATTGCCCCAGCAATAATTCCTTCCTCCACTTATGCCGTGTGTTTAGTGCATTCCTCCAGTATGATAATCACAAACATGCTTTACCAGGGGTAAAAAAGAAAAAAAAAAAAGGATAACAAGGTAGAAACAAAACATAGAAGCTGGCTAGATAGCGGGAAGAGTCTGCTGCAACCCCTGAAGCTGGGACTGCTGTGTCCTTATGGCCTCTGCCCCCTCAGAGAGCAGAATGCTGTGGGCACAGGGAGGTGACAGCAGCCAGCCCTGCTCCCTCCCTGCTGGGCAAATCACTGGGGCTGGCATAGGCACAGAGGAAAGGAAGGCTAAAACGGGACAGAAATAATAGCAAAGAGGGTGAAAAATCTTTTCCCTATTTATGTGTTGACCCACAAAGGGAGAGGAAAGCTCTGTGATATGCTCAGCTGTTGGCAGCTACCTGCCCTGTGCTCTGGGCAAGGGATCTACTATGGGGCTGCAGCCTCCCTTGTCCTCCCCAGCACCTCTGGGTTCCTTAAGTGAGAAGCCCAAGTTCCTTACCAAAGCAACCTTGCTGTTCTCAGGCTTACAACCTGCTTTCCCACAGCTTGCATGTGATTGGTGCAAGTCTTCTGACCTGGCACAGGTTTTTTTTGTTCGGTTTTACCATTGATTTGAGTGCCACAGCTCCAATAGAAGTAAAATGTTCTTGGGTTTGTGTCCTGAGCAGTAAGCTGCTCTTCAGGCTGGCCCTGGCACAAAGCAATCACTGCTCCTTTCCCTCTGTCCTGCCTGCTTGGAGACAAGCACTCTGTGAGCACTCACTGCTGCCAAGCAAGTGGGGTGCAGATGACTGTCCCAGCTCGCTCTCCTCCCCTTGCTGGCATTAGACAGTGCCAAATTTGGCCCCACATTTTTCTTCTGGTGCCCACGTGGCACCATGACCTGCAGTGCTGCTGGGAGCGTTTTGGGCAACATCTTCCAAGACTTTCCTTAGCCAGACCTGGTGAATATGGATTCTTTTAGAGGTTAGAGAGGTGGAGGGGAATTGTGTGCTTCCTGCAGGGCATCCACCTTGGCAACAACCGTTAACCCAGGAGGTCTGGGCAGGAACTAGCAGTGAGTGAAGCATTGCACATACACCCTGGCTTCTCAGGAGCCTTTAGTTTTCCTGGGGAAGCAGCTGCTCAAGCATCCTGATGGCACCCTGGCACCCTACTCTGCCACTGTGGCCATCCTCCATCATAAGGCTATAGCCTTATGCATGCATAAGGGGCAACCATGCATGCCCAAGGGATGTGGTGATAAGCAGGGTGGTGTTTCTGGAGATTGGGGGTGGCTGTGATACTCCTCCTTTGCTACCTCTCAGCTTGTCCATGAACTGTGCCAGTTCTGGCCCTGCAGCCTCTGCCCCACTGATGAGTGATGTGTCCCACCATGCTGTCAGGGCCAGGCCTGCTGGATATGGGGAGAAAACCCAGCATTGCCAGCACATATCAGTGATGAATACCTCCCTAGACTCTTTTTCTTTTTCCCTCTAATGGTAACAGAGACATGTTTGGGAAAGGGAAGCACCTTTCTGCTTCCATCTCCTCCTGACACACAGGTAGGGACACCTGGAGAACAGTGAAGGGGGAAAGGACCAGGGGGTCCTAGTGGATGGAAGGCTGACCATGAGCCAGCAATATGCTCTTGTGGCCAAGACCAATGCCATTCTGGGGTGGGTTAGAAGGGATGTGGTTAGCAGGTCGAGAGAGGTTCTCCTCTTCCTCTGCTCTGCCCTTTTGAGGCCACATCTGGAATATTGTGTCCAGGTTCAGGCCCCTCATTTTAAGAAGCATCTCAGGGAACTGCTTGAGAGAGTCCAACGCAGAGCCACAGAAAGGATTAAGGGAGTGGAACATCTTCCTTATGAGGAGAGACTGAGGGAGCTGGGGCCCTTCAGCTTGGAGAAGAGGAGACTGACAGGTGACCTCATTCATGTTTGTAAATATGTAAAGAGTGAATGCCAAGAGGATGGAACCAGGCTCTGCTGGGTGATGCCCAACGACAGGACAAGGGGCAATGGGTGAAAACTGAGGCATAGGAATTCCATGGAATCATGAGGAAAAGTGTTTTCCCTGTAAGGGTGACAGAACACTGGAACAGGCTGCCTAGGAGAGTTGTGGAGTCTTCCTCTCTGGAGGTACTCAAGACCTGCCTAGATGCATTCCAATGTGATCTGGTACAGGTGATCCTGCTCAGGCTAGGGGTTTGGGCTGGATGAGCTTTTGAGGTGCCTTCCAGCCCCTGACATTTTGTGAATGGGTTTGAACTGGCAGAGGGGAGATTTAGACTGGATGTCAGGAAGGAGTTCTTAACGGTGAGGGTGGTGAGGCACTGGCACAGGTTGCCCAGGGAGGTTGTGGCTGCTCCCTCCCTGGAGGTGTTGAAGGCCAGGTTGGAGGAGGCCTTGAGTGAGCTGTATTAGTGGGAGGTGCCCCTGCCTATGGCAGGGGTTTGGAACTAGATGATCCTGGAGGTCCCTTCCAACCTTACTATTCTGTGATTCTATGATTCTACGACTGTGATTCTACGATTCTGTGTGACACTGCTTGTTTAGCACCAGCCAGAGCAATTTGATGGCAGCATTTCAGGCAGGCAGGCTGTGCAAGGTCTGCTTCCTGGGGCCACTTCAGCAAAGCACAACGTGGAGAAGCAGACAAAGCAGGGTTGCACGGGGGCCCAGAGGGAAGGAGGAGGAGGAGGCTTGGGTTTAAAGCCTGAAGTGCCACGACTTGACTGGGAGCAGGCGTGGAAACGGCGCTGTGTGTGCCTCTCTGTCTGCAGGCGTCGTTCAGGCACCGAGCGGCAGCACATTATCGGGTGTGTGAATACATATTTACTACGGGAGGCCCAGAAGGGCTTTTCAACAACTTTCCCTGCATGTGTTGCTAACAAGTCACTCCGCAGATTTACCAAGTGAGCAGAATCGCAAATGTTTCTCTTTACAATGAGAAGTAATCAGAGGAGGTCTAAATGGCAAACAGCGATCCAATGTACACATTTGTCACAGATAGAACGTAAAGTCAGCTCAGCCTCCTTGATGTCATCTTGAAGCGACTCAGTCTCGCTGGCGTTTCGTCAGCCAGCACACGGCATGGAGCACTGATTGTACTCCCTTCCTCTTCAGTGTTTCCCTCCTTCAGCCTCACCTCTGTGCCTGGCAAGATCATGGAGCAGATCCTCCTGAAAGCTCTGCTAAGGCAAGTGGAAAGCAAAGCAGAGGTGATTGGTGGTACCCAGCAATGGCTGCACCAAGGGCAGATCTTGCCTGACTAATTTAGTGGCTTTTTATGATGAAGTCACAGTGACAGTGGACAAGGGAAGGGCAACTGATGGCATCTACCTGGACCTGAGTAAGGCATTTGACTCTGTCCCACATGACATCCTGGGCACCAAAGTGGAAAAACATGGAGTGGATGTGTGGAGCACTGCTGGGTAAGGAATTGGCTGGATGGTGGTACCCAGAGAGTGGTGATCAAGGACACAATGTCCACCTGGAAACCAGTGCCAAGTGGTGTCCCTCAGGGGTCAGTGCTGGCACCAGTGCTGTTTGACATCTTTGTCAGTGCCATGGACA
>VWZE01023705.1:53735-93379 GCA_013396675.1 Eubucco bourcierii
GTTGGAGCAGGTTCAGAGGAGGGCCACAAAGATGATCAGAGGGCTGCAGCAGCTCTGCTGTGAGGACAGGCTGAGAGAGTTGGGGCTCTTCAGCCTGGAGAAGAGAAGGCTTCAAGGGGACCTGATAGTAGCCTTCCAGTATCTGAAGGGGACCTACAGGAAGGCTGGGGAGGGATTATTTACAAGGTCCTGCAACGACAGGACAAGGGGCAATGGGTTTAAACTGGCAGAGGGGAGATTTAGACTGGATGTTAGGAAGAAGTTTTTTGCAGTGAGGGTGGTGAGACACTGGCACAGGTTGGCCAGGGAGGTCGTGGCTGCTCCCTCCCTGGAGGTGTTGAAGGCCAGGTTGGATGAGGCCTTGAGTAACCTGTACTACTGGGAGGTGTCCTTGCCTATGGCAGGGGGTTGGAACTAGATGATCCTTGAGGTCCCTTCCAACCTTACCATCCTATGACTCTCTTTTCTGAAGTCCGGGAAGGTTTATATTTAGTCTTGGGGCAGCGGTTTATGCTGGGGGACTTTCTAGCTGTTCATTTTTCTAAAAGCCTCTTAAAAATCATCTAAATTAATTTTATTAAATATATATACATTCTGCAAAGGTAGTTTTACCAACCGCATATAAGAATCTGTGTTTGAATTGTAAATAAGTTGGGGAATTTTCTTGGTTTAATAAAATATCTAATATTTTTATATCAGCCTTATTACAATCCATTTATAACCCAGATTCAACCCCTCCTTAACACCTGGTGAAGCACAGGGGTTTTCTTTAGAGACAGCAGTTGATGCAGAGTAGGGTCATAACCTTACGATAGCAGCTGTATTGACTTCTACAGAGCAGCCAACACAAAGATGGGTAGCAGGCAAAAGCTCAGGGAAGCCTTTATCCGTGGGAGGAGAGAGGAGTCAGCAGTGGGACAGCAAAGAAGAAACAACCCTCAGGAAATGTGGATGGAAACATTCTCAGAGTCAAGGAGCAGTGACATTCCTTGAGCACCTTGTGCAGCCAGGCAGCACAAGCTTTGTCTCTCTGCTCTCTTCTGTCTCTGTTGCTTTCGACTGAAGACTAAAATCTTGTTAGATCATTGGCCTGGTCATCTACCCAGTAAAATTCATAGAAGAAATACCACTGACAGGAGATAATGTATTCAGTTGGACCTATGGCTTTGGTTGGGCCAGCACCGTTGTTGTAATAGGTTGTGCTTTCTTCTTCTGCTGCCTCCCCAACTGGGAAGATGAAGTCCTGGGAAACATCAAGCCTACATATTATTACTCCTCCCCAGAGAGAGCATCATACTTAAATTGAAAGATTAAATCCATGGTCAACTGCCAAAACAACAAAGGAGTATTTCTGATGTAAATTTGGTGCTTTTGTAGGAGACTGAAAAAGCTTGACCCTATTTCTCCAAAGTATTTCTTGATATCCCTGGTAATAAATGGGTAACAATACTGGCATCTTTAAGCAAACAACTTTTACCTGAAGTATTGTTTATGTATTCTTATGTCAGTTCTGTTTGGGTGGCTAACTTGCTCCTCTCCCTCCCAGCTACTTGAGTCATCCTTATTTTGTTCAGACATTTGCTTATGAATAAAGATAGAGTGTTTCAGGTGTGGAAAGGAAGAGGTAAGATTTGGGTAATAGGTTGGACTTGATGATCTCAAAGGTCTTTTTCAACCTGGTTAATTCTGTGGTTCTGTGAAGAATAGGCAAAGAGCTATTTGAGGTGGAGATGATTCCATTTGTCTGCTGAAAATTGTCTGTTCCACTGCTTCTTTTCTGGGATGTGGGCCCTTTTTATGTGTTAAGTTAGCTTGAACAGTTCTGGTAGCTATTAAATCATTTTAGCTTTGAGTTAAGGAACGTTCCCAGGATGCTTCCAACCAGCAGAGGAGCAGGGCTCAGGTTGTAGACAAGTGCTTGGGTTGGAAGAGCATCCAACAGCATGGGCAGATGTCATTTTACTCTGTATAAAAACAGCAACCATGGAATCTGGCAAATGCTGGTGTATACCATTTTTTAAAAGGAAGGAAAAGGAGTGGGAGGAATTGCAGAGTTTATCAGATTCAATCCTGTCATGAAACCCAAATGTCTTTGAAATAGAACATCTACATAGCATAACCAGGTTGGTGCTCTACTGCTGAGGATTGTGTGGATGAAAGGTAAATTCTAGATGGTGGTCCAACTAGTGGTCCAGCAGCCTTGCAGTGACATTGGCTGCTTGTCAAGCAAGTTGATCTAGAAAGAGGTTTGTGCTGTTGGTCTTGGTCTTAGGCTGAAGGTGAGATAACGTCCTTGGGGAATGGGTGCAAGAGCATGTTTTTACTGCGTGCCCTCAAAAGAGTTTCTGCAGTCAAATTAAATGCAGTTTCTTGCTTTCACTTTCTGGCTGAACAAGGAGGAAGAGATTCTAAGATCCTCTGGTGCTGAAATCCTGGGAAGACCTTAGGGATGAGAGGGGTAAAGGGATTTCTTGCGGTTAAAGCCACCAGATGCACAGCATTCGCCTCCACTTGTCTGAGGGCAAAATAGAGCCATAAATCTTTCCAATAAACACATAATGCACATTTTGACCTTTAGAAATCTGCAACTTCATGCCATGCCACTAGCCTTTGCTTTCAAACAGTGTCTGTGAACAAAGTCCCAGAAGGTGCTAATAACTGAGTCAAATTGCAAAGCCTCTGTGTTTGGTCTGGGCCGTGTGTCCCTGAAAGTGTATTTATAGGGTGGGAAAAATGCTGTTGTCGAAAGCACAGTAGCTGTGCCCCAGGTTCAAGACTGCTGCTTAAGTTCTGACTGTCTCTTGATGAAAGTGTGTGCTTCAGTTGTCAAACCTGAGGAATGGGTTCTCTTCTCGCAGACCGCAGCTTGATCGTTGCAAACCTTTGCTGGTTTTGTGTGTCTGATACTGAGTTTGTGTATATGTGGTGCTTTGTCAATGATAACAGCTCTGTTGCATTGGGTGTGATGTTGAGAAGGTGGATGCATGATTAACAGGCAAAGGAACACAGGGGAACAGTGACTGCTGCAAACCTGGGCTTTGATACTGGTCTGTCACATCAAATCGTCTTTGGTGGGATAATAGAGATGGATGAACATGGGCATGGTCTCCTTTGGTCCCTTGGCAGGTCCAGTGCTGGATTTCTGGGTTCCCTAGAAGTTCATCAACAAAGAGTTCATCAACAAAGAGTGTGATACAGTTCTTCTGTCAGAGGAAGCCTTGTGACACCTAGGAAATGTGACAGGTGTGTTACTGTGTACAGAGCAAATGTGAGCAACAGCAAAGTGACCACCAGGGCTTTGCAGCAGTGATGAGAAGGAGCCCAGGAAGGCATGAAGCAGTTGGGAGAAAGCAACTCTGTGCAGGGCTTGGGGAGCGAGTGCACAACATGTTGTTGTCTCAGGGGGAGATTTCTTTAAGGTTGCTTTAAAAAATGAGGCCCAAGGAGGGAGGTGGGAGATGGCTCCTTTCCCAAAGGGCTGCTCTTGGAGGACAGACTTTCTCAGGCTCTCATGACTTTTACTACTTTGGTAGGGACCCAGAGCCAAGCCTCCAAGGACAGAAAGCAGAAGAAGATTTTGATGTGCTAGGAAAAATATATTTCCACTCTGCTGAAACACTGAAATGCTAAAACATGGCACACCTTTACCATTCTAGCAATGGCAGCCTCAGCATCAGTGTTTAGGATGGGGCTACAGAATACCCCTGGTCTTTCATCCTGGCATCCTGGGGTGCATTAAGAAGAATGTGGCAAGCAGGTTCAGAGAGATTCTTCTTTCGTTCTACTCTGCCCTGGTGAGGCCATGTCTGGAATAGTGTCCTGTTCTGAGCTTCCTGGTTCATTAAGGACATGGGAGTTACTGGAGAGAGTGCAGAAAAGTGCTATAGAGATGATTAGGGGACTAGAACACCTCTCTTGTGAGGAAAGGCTGAGAGGATTGAACCTTTTTAGTCTGCAAAGGAGAAGACAGAGGGAGGTTCTCCTAAGTGCTTATGAATGGATGAGTGTCAGGAGGATGGGACCAGTCTTTTTTCAGTGGTGCCCAGTGACAGGCAAAGGGGTGGTGGGCACAAACATGAATACAAGAAGTTCCATCTAAACATGAGGAGGAACTTCTTTAATTTAAGGGTGACAGAACACTGGAATAGGCTGCCCAGAGAGATGTTGCAGTCTTCATCTGCAGATGTTAAAAACCTACCTGGATGTGTTCCTGTGTGACATTCTTTAGATGAAGAATAGGTGACATTCTTTGGATGAGATCCACCCACGGGTCCTGAGGGCACTGGTAGATGAAGTTGCCAAACCACTGTACATCATATTTGAAAGGCGATGGCAGACTGCTGGAGCTCCTGCTGACTGGAGAANGTGTGCAGTTCTGGAGCCCCCAGCACAGGAAGGACATGAAAGTGCTGAAGCGGGTCCAGAGGAGGCCACGAAGATGCTCAGAGGGCTGCAGCAGCTCTGCTGTGAGGACAGGCTGAGAGAGTTGGGGCTCTGCAGCCTGCAGAAGAGAAGGCTTCCAGGAGACCTTAGAGTAGCCTTCCAGGATCTGAAGGGGGCTACAGGAAGGCTGGGGAGGGACTATTGACAAGGGCTTGCAACAACAGGACAAGGGGCAATGGGTTTGAACTGGCAGAGGGGAGATTGAAACTGGATGTTAGGAGGAAGTTGTTTGCAGGGAGGGTGGTGAGACACTGGCACAGGTTGCCCAGGGAGGTTGTGGCTGCTGCCTCCCTGGAGGTGTTGAAGGCCAGGTTGGACGAGGCCTTGAGTGAGCTGTACTAGTGGGAGGTGTCCCTGCCTATGACAGGGGGTTGGAACTAGATGATGCTTTAGGTCCCTTCCAACCTTACCATTCTATGATTCTATGAATCTGCCTTGGAAGTGGGCTTGGACTCAATCTCTAGAGGATCCTTCCAACCCCTACCATTCTGTAGGGTAATTCTGTAATTCTGTGATTCATGCATATGCTCTCTTTATGTGCATATACCTTTATAGATTAATATAAACAATGCTACCCAGCAGCTGAGGCAGAGCCCAGGAGTCCACAGCTTGGCATTACCTTTGTTCCCTTGGGGGATTTCCAGCATAATTTAGCCTTGAGCTTGATTGAGACCTTGGGTTGCAGCAGCCAAGTAAAGGCTTATAATGATCTGGAAAGAAACAAAAGTCAGAATGCTGTGTATGAGAAAGGCAAAGAGCAGGGGTCATGCAGCAGAAGGGACAGCCTCGCTCATGATGATGTGGTGGATCCTGGGCACCATGCGCTCATTTCCAGTGCAACCAGCATAAAACAACAAAGTGATGCAAGAGGTGATGATGCCTCTGACCCCTGAGGCTTTGTGGAAAAAAGGAGTGTCCATGGCACAACAAAAATGATTAGTGCAAGTTATGCTTGAGGACAAGTGAACAACATCAAGGCAGGAGCAACCTCAACCTGTGCCACCCCAGCTGGAGAGCGCAGCCTCAGCCACCATATGGAACTCAACCATCAGCTGGAGCCAGCCTTGGGGGGATACTTTTTGTGTGAATGGCACAGTCTGTAAAGGAATGAAAAACTGGCTGGTTCTGACCCATGTGCAGGCCATATTTCTGCCTCAAAGCATGAGTGGCACCACTCAGATGTTGGTGGGCTGGTGCAAGCGAGGGTGCACGCAGAGGGAAGAGCCCTCTGCACTGGACTTGGCAGCGCAGCCTAGCAGCTGTTCTGCCTTCGGGCTGTCCTCTTGGTGCCCCAAGCACACACAACTGGGTAATTCGAGTCACTGAGATGTTCGAAGGCAGGAAGGTGGTCTGTGTTTCCTCACCAGGGAAAAAAACTTATTGGTTGCTCTGCAGTGCTGTGGAAAAGACAGGAAGAAGCCAAGCTCTTTTCTGCCTCACATCCCCCGAGCTGAAATAGGCCCTGGCCGTTCCAGTCTTCCTACAACGTTAAAAGAGACAGTTTTTTAAAACCAGCAGTTATATTCCAGGGTCCAACGCTAACTCTCCTTTGTGTCTTAGGGGTTGTTTATCTCACCACACTGCTACCCTGTGCCAACAGCATCTTTGGGCAGTTGGGGTGCTGGGGCTGGAGGAACAAACACAGGCACTGTGCTACAGGCTGTTCTCCCACCTAGCTGAGCTGGTGCTGCCTGTGACATCCCAGTGACACTGCCTCTTCCTTGTAGAGTGAAGACTTCACCCTTGTATGTGCAAGGGGTGGCAGAGCCCCTGTGCAGAGCCGGTCACCAGCTGTGGGGAGCAGGAGGCCTGATAGTGACTCTCCACCATGTGGGAGTGATTAAAGAAAGAATCATGCTGGATAGATCCCAGAGGAGTTAACTTAATAAAGTTGTGGCCTAATTAAACCACATTCCTTGTATCCTGTCTGTCTTCCTGCATGGCCAGAGCAGTGCCCAAAGACTGTGCTGCTACCAAGCACTTACCTCGTGCTGCAAACCAATAACCTGTGGCCTCAGTTACTGGGCTGCATGGCAATGACATTGCAGGGAGCTGCAATCTGATTTTAGCTTCTCACTGCCTGCAGTCATTCCACGCTGGTCAAGTGCTTGAGGGTTATCCCATCCTACAAATAGGGAGGCAGATGCACGTAGCTCTTCCAAACATGGCTATTTCTATTAAGAATATCCGACTAACCTTGAGCAGAACAGAGATCTGAGAACTGGGAACAAAGCTCATTGTGTGGAAGGCACAGGGGCTCCTCAGGAATGAAGTAAGATGTTTGCGACTCTGAAAAGTCTCTCCTGCTCACCCAGTGTTTTAGGAGTTGGGCACTGCCCAACCTCAACATCCAAGCTGGAGATGCCACCCATGGGTGACTCGACTGTGCCTAGTGACAGTTAAACAAAGGTGAAGGCATTTAGGGTGACCTGGAAGGGTGGGCATAAATGAAAGGTCCCACCTGTGCACCCATATGTGCTTCCCAGCAAATACAGAAGCTGCTGGTGTGGGTAGGTGTGAACTTTAATGCAGATGTGCAAAAACCAAACTCAGAGGGTGACTGAGGCTGAGGCAAGGTAAAAGGGGTCCAGGGCAGCACTCAGCAGGGAACTAGAGCAGCCATGTCAGAAGCAGCCTTCTTGGCATGCCTATTGATGACTGCTGTTGCCCACACTAGGACAGGCTGCCTGAATGCTGCTCCTTGGCTCTGGGCTGACACCAGGCAGCTGAAGCTATACAGATACCAAAACAACAACAACAAAAACACAAAAGAAAACCTATCTTTTGCCATACTTGTTTTTTTAGGGAAACTGACTGTTGGTGACCTGTGGAAGGCTGTCACTGACACACATGGCCATCCTCTTGTGGGAATTTCTGACTGACCTGTAAGGAAAGAGATGAAAGCTTTCCTGGAGCAGGAGGGCAGGAGGTGTGTGTGGGGGGGGGATCAGGGTTGTTGCTTCTCACTGCTCAGCACCGTGGTCATGACTGCATTTCTGCCTCCTGCCTCACCACACAACCAGAAAGCTGATGCCCAAAATTACTGCCGTTAAATGACTTGGAAGGGAAAAAAGTATACTAGTGAGTTCTAATAGGAAGGTTTATGTTCTGCATATCTGGTCTATGTCTTGCTGCAGAAATAAACAGCCCTTAACTGAGAAGTCTCTGTGGACAGGAGGGTAATAGATGAAGGAGAGATGGCTGTATCATTTTGCTCAGTGGGTCATTACGTGGAATTATAACTGTATTATCAATAAGGCTCAATGTCATTACCTTGCTATACTTGGCCAACGCACACATGCACTCAAATAAACATTCCCCATCAGAAATCTTGCAGCCCATTAGCTCGCCCTGGCTGCCTGCAGCCCGGCCAACAGCTCCTCACTCACCTGGCTGGGGGAACGCTCTGGGCACAGCAGCACCAGGGCCGCCTCCCAGCACTCCTCTCCCTACAGCCCACTGGACCTGGGCACCAGCAGTCAGCCTTGCCATAATGCTTTGCTGAGTCTGAGGGTCCTTCTTCAAAGGAAAAGACATTTTAGCGCTCATGTAGCCACATCAGCAGCCGCAGCCCACGCGGTAAATCCTGCTGTGAGTTGCAGGATATTTATTTTTAAAGAGAGGATTAATAATAATCATTTCCTCCCTAATGAAGATAAGTGCCACAGGAGACTTGAGCTATAGTGTATTTCATGTATATGGTCTCAAATTCTTCTGTATCCCTCTGCAATTGATTTTCACTCAATTAATTTTATTTTATGATAAAGTAAATGGCCCACAGTGCTGATGGGCATTAGCTGCGGAGCTATCACATTATAATACAATCAGGTTAACTCCTAGCACCATGAGTTAACGCTCCCATCTGCCACACATGCCCCCAAAATTATTAGCTTCCTGGAAAAGCACATCTTTAAGTCTGTGAGTAACCTGCAGCTGAGTTACCACCACAGACAAAGGACCCCGTGGGGAAGGCTGAGTATGGGACCTGCCCGACCTCCAAAAGGCACCTGAGTAGGTCCAGTGTGTTGACCTTGGGTTTGGTTTTGAGTTTTTTTTCAGTTGTGCTGTTTCCACTGTGTTAAGTGAAGTTGGAGCTGCAGTAGGAAAAATTTGGTTTCAAAATATCACCACCTTTCAAAACCAAAGCTCATCTTTGAGCAGATGTGAATGAACATTTCTAGGAGGGTCATTTGCTGAATTGAAGGGAGGAAAGCATAAGCCATTCTTTTGCCTTAAATGCTGTTTAACATATCCATAGTCAATGAAAACCCTGCTTTGTTCAGGAGGTGAGGGGTGCCTGCCTGCAGCCAGGATGCATTTCCCAATCCCTCTGCCTAACACCTGTGCCATGGTGCAGGGCTGTACACCCACCCTGGTTTCCCAACCTCCACTGAGAACTGGGGAGGTGTCTCTTGAATGCTGATGCTGTCCTCTGCTTGTGCCCCATGGACTAAGCAGGCATCAAACCACAACTGGGACCTGCCCTGCCTTACATTGGCATTGCTTTAAGAAAGGCCATGGTGTTGTTTCTCTTTCAGAGGACTGGAGAATATGGGCTTTGGCCAGGTCCTTGGATTAAAGCCACATTTAAGGCACAGAGCAAAGCTTTATGGTCATGTTTGAAAATTCCTCCCAATTACAGGTTTGCTGTGCAAACGTCCCTACAACCTTTACTGTCACAGCAGGCCTGCTCTGTGATTTACACTTTCTTCTTGGAGGGGCTGCTGGATGGCAAGAAATGGGCACCTAAAAAGAAATATTCTGCATTTATTCCTACAGGGCAAGATGAGTATCAGCCCGTGGCTCCTCTCTCCCATCTCTGCTGGTGCTGCACTAGGCACAAAGGAACCCGCAGCATCCAGGCAGGAAGGGCAGGACCATTTCTGGGTGCTTTGGGCAGGTTGGTGGGTGGGAAGAAAAGGTTTGGGTTGGAGGTAGACAGTGTTGGGCACATCAAGGGCGATGAGACTGGGATGTACATTGTGAATTCTTGTGAGCTGGAGGGATTTGGAGGCATTTGTTTTCTTAGCCCACGTGTAGTTGTTGAGCCCTTCCATGCAGTTAGTGCCATGGAAGCTTTTAACCTCAAATCTGGCTCTAATGCCCTAGCTCTGGGAGGTAAAGCTTGAGGGAATAACTCCTTAATGATAGGGATAAAAATGATGTAGTCACTTCCAGACTCTGTGCCACTGGTTTACCCTCATAGAGGAAATCCCTGTGGGCTGGAGCAGTTTGCTGTGTAGAGAATGCACAATCTGCTGAGTTAAAACAGCAGCTTAAAGTCCCGCTCAAATATATTTTATAAGTATTCTCTTTTATATATTAATGTCATAGAATCATAGAATCAAAGAATGGTTTGGATTGGAAGGGACTTTAAAGATCATCTAATTCCAACTCCATGGTATGAGCAGGGACACCTCCCACTAGACCAGCTTGCTCAAGGCTCCATCCAGCCTGACTTCAAACACCTCCAGGGAGGGGGCATCTACAACTTCCCTGGGCAACCTGTTCCAGTGTCTCACCACCCTCACTGTAAAGAATTTCTTTCTAATATCCATCCTAAATCTCCCCTCTTCCAGCTCAAAGCCATTCCCCCTTATTCTATCACTACAAGCTCTTGTTAAAAGTCCCTTTTCAGGGACTTTCCATTTCTTGTAGCCCCCTTCAGGTACTGGAAGGCCTTTTCTTCTTCAGGCTGAACAACCCCATCCCTCTCAACCTGTCCCCATGCGGAGGTCCTCCAGCCCTCGGATCGTCTTTGTGGTCCTCTTCTGGATCTGCTCCAGAGGTTCCATGTCTTTGTGTTGGAGCCCCAGAACTGGCTGCAGTACTCCAGGTGGGGTCTCATGAGAGCATAGTGGCAGGATCCCCTCCCCGTCCTGCTGCTCACACTGCTTTTGATGCAACCCAGGACACAGTTGCCTTCTGGGCTGCCAGCACACATTGATGGTTCATGTTGAGTTTTTCACCAGCTGACACCCCCAAGTCCTTCTGCTCTTCATATATATTATATACATCTATAAATATTATGTATATTAATACATATAGACCCCACAGCATTCCTGACCATGGCATTAGGGGGTCACCATGGCTGCCTTGGGGGAAGCATGGGCCAGCAGGGCCCTGTGCAGGGTGCTCCAGGCTGAGCAGGGCAGCAATTTTACTGCTCAAGTGCAAACAGCTCAAAAGCTTTTCTCCACAAACGCCCAATAAAACTGCATTATTACATCCTGTGAACAGCTCCAAACTCCCCAACTCAGGGCTATCGGCAGCTCCTCAGCGAAACTAAGCTAATAAACAAGTAGATAATTAACAAAAGCAAACATGAATCTCAGTACCAGTGACTTCATATTAGAAAGCCTTCTGGTTTTAATATTTGGCATGTATGCACAAAATAATTTATTGCTGTTTCAAAGCAATTTGGACTGTTAAACATTCATTGGTTTGCTGAAGGAAACAGTAAAGAAATTTCTTTCATGTGAACATTAGTTCTTAATTTTAACATTTCCTTATTTTCTATAATGGGATTTGATGTGGCAGTAAGCTATAGGAACTCATCTAAGTGGAAAAATATTGTTAGCAGGTGAAGGTTTTCTTACTAAATCCCTTAACTGTCTCTGAACAGAGTGGTTTCATCAGCAAGCACCTGCAAAGGACGGTGTTTGAGGTGTAAGGAGGATCATCTTCCCTCTGGTGCCACAGCTAATGAGTCGTTCTGGGTACAGCTCAAAAAACCCATGGGTGAGAGGCACACTCTGCATGCCTCTGCTGCTGCAGACATCCAGGTCTGGGGAAGGAATGATTTACTGAAGGTGCATGTGAATAAAGCGTGTCAGCTTATGGTTGTGTGAGCAGCTGGGGAACCCAAAAAATGCCACTCGGTCGTCACCGTGGGTCTGCCAGCCCTTGGCAGCCGATGAGGCCGAGTTCACTGCTGGAGCGGGAAGAGAAGGTCTACTCCGAGCACAGCTGCTGCTAGTGGTGACTTTGTGCTGGCTGGGAATGGAGTTGCAGGCAGAAATGGGTCCCTCCTGCACACAAATCCCATGCTCTTGCGAGGTCTGGTCTATGTTTCTGACTGACTGGAGAGAGAAGACATTTTGCTTGACAGCACCACGCAGCCAAGAGATAATGCACAGAAACGTCCCCCAAATACTTCCAATCTATTTTTTTTTCCAAGCAGTCCTGGATAAAGTCATGGCACGGTGCACCTTCAACTCACTCTGGAGAAGAAAACCCCCACAGGTAGGACCCCTCACCTGCTCAGACCTACGTGCCCAGTGCTTGGGCTGAGTCCAGGGCTGCAGGCAGGCCATGCCATGAAGCTGGGGCTAAAATGGGGTTGGAGTAGCTTTGGTTTGGATTGTTTGACGCTGGCATAGCTTCTGTGTATCTAATGCAAGCCACATCTGGAACAGAGTATGCTGCACTCCTGGTTTATGAGTGGAGTAGGTCCAGAGAAGGCCATGAAGATGACCAGAGGGCTGGAGAACCTCCCCTTTGGGGACAGGTTGGGAAAGTTGGGGCTATCCAATATGGAGAAGAGAAGGTTCTGGGGAAACCATATAGTGCCCTTCCAGTATCTGAAGGAGGTCTACAGGAAAGCTTAAGAGAGACTTTTTGCAAGGGCTTGTAGGGATAGGGTGAGAAGGAATGGCTTTGAACTGAAAGAGAGGAAATTTAGGATGGTTGTTAGGAAGAAATTCTTTACAGCGAGGTTGAGGAGACACTGGAACAGGTTGCCCAGGGAAATTGTGGATGCCTCCTCCCTGGAGGTGTTCAAGACCAGTTTGCATAGGGCCTTGAACACACCTGGTCTAGGTGCAGGAGGGTTGGAACTAGGTGATCTTTAAGGTCCTTTCCAGCTCAAACCATTCTGTGATTCTTGCTAAGCCATGCTCCCTGCCCAGCACCAGCCTATGGCTGCCAGCCATCCCTTTGCACTCCGGGCACCTTGTGAGCAGCACACATAGCACAAGCTTACTGTTTGCCACAGCTTTGTACTACCCACATCAGAAAGGTTTTATTTAATGGAGGCATGGGAAAGCGATGATAAGGATTTCTTTCCCAACCTTATTTTACTCTTAGTGGGATGTGGAGAGGTATGACCAGGCAGGAAAGCTGTGCCATTCTTCCAAATAGGAAATATACCCATTTCCTTGTGATGAATTTAATCCCCTGGTTTTGGTTTGGGGTATTTTTTTCCCCCATCTTGTTTTTAATTATTACTAGGCACAATTAAAAAACGGAGAGCGATGAGGTAAGAATTAAAGTTGATAATTAAATTTTTTCTCCCTCCTGTTGTTAGCATGAGTTTGATGTTGGTTTACAAGGAAGAACCCTTTTTGTGGCAAGTGGCTTTCAAAGCAGCAGACACGGATGGAAAAGCTTCTGCTAAATTAGAAAGGCAATGGCAAACCATGATGGGTCTGAGAAATCAAGGGGTGCTTTCTGCTCCACGCAGAGATGCGGGCAGGCTCCATCACTCTCTACCAGTTCAGCATCCATCTCGCTGCTTGGGCGAGCCCCAAGCAAGGGGCAGCAGGCAGGAGGCGTGGGCATGCCTAAGTCTTCAGCCCTCAGCCTTTGCATTGAAGTTGGAGGTGCTCTCACTCCGCTCTGCCCCTGTGCCGCGAAACCGGGGAGGTGGCAGCTTCCCACCCCCGCCGCGGCCACCCGACAGAAAGCAGCTTCCCAGGCTCGCATCTCATTTTGGTGCAAAAGTCAAACCGAGTGACTCATGCCAAATCTTTTCTTCTTGGTGGCTGCGACTGTCGGCGTCGCTGAACTCCAGTATGACTGCGCTTATTGGAAGGGTTGTTTTGGAGCGTCGAACGCGCGTCGGTATGTTCGGCAATACTTCATCGGCTTCGGCTGTTCCATCTACCGGAGCAGAATAGGCCTTCTTTAGAGTCATCTCCAAGATGTTAACTCATTCATCTGGGTAAGGCAACAAGTTCAAGTGAGGCCTCCAATATGTTAATTATTCATGCATGAATCCTTTATTTCATCCAGCCTCATCCGCACCAGACTGCCTTTTCTAGGAAAGCTCTCTGTTGGGAAGAAAGCAGCAAATACTCTGTGGTGATTTGAGGGGAGAAGAAAATCATCAGCTGCATATTCCAGACTCTGAAATTGTCTACTCTCAGCCTTTTTTCTCTACTGCCATCTATTGTGCAGCAAAAAATGCATGGTTCACTGGCGCAGAACTGTGAGCTCTCTTGTAAAAGAGAAGGGCTGCTTCGAGGTGCTCGCCATTGCTCCCAGCTCATCAGAGAACCTATTAAATTAATAAGGAGAAGTAAAAGTGACCAGGAAGCAATAATTAGTAGGCCTTAGGAGTACCTAAGAATATAGATAGGGTCTGGCATTGCAAAGTACAAAAGGGGCTGCCGGGGCTTTTCCTGTAAAAATTCCCCATCAAGGAGAAGCATTTCCTGACTCCTGGATAGTTCCTGGCTCCCCAGACAACCAACACCTGGGTGGCCCAACATGGGGCCAGCCCATGCAGGAAGGCACTGGCTCCTGGACCCCAACCTGGGGCTTGTCCTGCACTCCAGGGGAGCCAGACTGGAGGAATCTCAGGGGTCCCTGGGCTACGTTTCTGATCTCCACTCCTGCTCGACAGCTGCCACTCCACTGGAGTGAGAACCTTCGTGGCAGCAGGTGATGACTAAGATGGGAATGGGGACTTTCTCATCTTCTTGTTCCCTCTTGGAGGCCCCCTCCTGTCTCCAGTGAGGCATGGTGTGTCTGCATAACGGCTTGTGCCACTCATGCAGAGTTAAAGACTGCTCTTTACCATCTGTAGTGACAGTGCTATGGGCCAAGTGGTTTTTTTCCTTGTAGGATGTGTTCAGGTGTATCACAGCTGTTTTGTCTCCTGTTTGTGCTGGTTTTACACTGACCCTGCTCACAGGAATGGGGCTACTTCTGGCTTACGCTGACGTGATGGGAGGACTCAAGCAACTCAGTATAAGCAAGCAGTGTGCCCAGGTGGTAAAGAAAACCAATGGCAACCTGGTTTCTATTAGAAATGCTGTGTCCAGCAGGAGTAGGGTGGTGATTGTCCCCTTGTACTCTGCTCTACTGAGGCCGGACCTTTAGTATTGTGTGCAGTTTTGGGCACCTCATTACAAAAGGGATGTGGAGGTGCTGGAGCCAGTGCAGAGGAGGGCAACAAAGCTGTAGAAGGACCTGAAGAATAAATCTTTTGAGGAGTGACTTAACTAGCTGGGACTAGTTAGTTAGTGAAAAGGGGGAGGCTAAGGGGAGACCTCATTGTTGTCTACAGCTATCTGAAAGGACATTGTGGAGAGGTCTCTTCTCACAGGTAAATAGTGATAAAACAAGAGGGAATTGCCTCAAGCTGCAACTGTGGAGATTTAGACCAGATATTAGGAAATTTTTTTCCCAGCAAGAGTGGTCAGGCATTGGAATGAGCTGCTCAGAGAGGTGGTTGAGTCACCAACCCTGGATGTGTTTAAAAGTTGTTTGGATGTGGTGCTTGGGGATATGGTTTAGGGTGGACCTTGTAGAGTAGGATTAAAAGTTGGACTGGTGATCCTGCGGGCCTTTTCCAACCGGAATGTTTCTGTGATTCTGTGAACTCATACCCAAGGCCATCCCCAGAGAGTTTTCTTCAGAAACTTCAACCAGCTTCAAAACTAGGACTGTTTGAGGTTCCTCAGGGTCTTGCTCCAACCCTGGTGGCCAAACCAACAGGAGCCATCATGGCAGAAAGCAGCAAGCAGCCCTTTGTCTCTCTCCTCGCAGTGCTGACAGGGTGCTGTGCTTGCAGCCCCCAGCACTGCAGCTTACTACTGAGCACTGTGCTTTAGGGATGCCTGCTCCTCATAGGCAAGGACAGACCTGCCTGTAAACAGGGGATGGGAAGGGCTAGTGCTGCTGGAAACTTGGTACGAGCCCTTCAGCAGCGCGTGGGAGGACACATGGCAGATGCTCCAGTGGTTGCAGGGACAAGGTCACTTCCACCCCAGTGCTCTGTTTGCTCCAAATTTTGTCAGCTGTTTCCTGAGTGGTAAAATAAAATCAACCTGACAACAAAGATAAAACCAGCCAGTCCCTCCTCCACGTGGGCTCCTCCCAGCATGTTCCTGTGAAGATCCACCATCTCCCATCATCAGTGGCACCCGAAAGAGAAGGATGTGGTCAGGCCCCAGCCACTTGTATGGCATCAAAAGCAGAAGATCCACAAAGCAGAGGGAATTCGGCAACACAGTCAGGGGCAGGGTGGTAGCAGTGGTGATGTGTGCTTCAAAAAGAATCCTGAAAGGTTATGACCGAGATATTTTCAGGGGAAAGAAAGGTTGAAAGAGTGGGAAAACAGGATAAAAGAAACAGAAAGTGTATAAAAATTAACAACTTAGTGCATCTTGCGTGAGAGAGAGCTGGAATGCAGTCACTGCTGGGCTAGATAAAAAAGAGTATTGAACTGGTTTTGAGCACCTCGGTCCTGTAAGGGCTCCATTCCCAATGGCCCTAGGGCAGAAAGGGATATGGTCAGCAGACCAAGCATCACTCCTCCTGCCAAATATCATTGTGGCACCTGCTTTACAACGTCTCAGCTACCAAAAAAGCCATCCATCTATATCTAACCCGAAATGACACTGCGTATTGTTTCTGATTTATTAGTAAACTACTAAGTAGTAACATTAAGCTTTTAGGAAAAGATTAACAACACGGTGCCACAGTAACCTGTCATCTTAATTTAAGTGAAAACAACTGAAAATGCTCACTCTTTGTGAGGGAACATGCAAAAATCTTTTGCCTAATGGATATGGAAATAGTATCAGATGCCTCTCACATCAGGGCACAAAAAGTACCTTATTTGCTCTGTTTGTTTGGGTTTCAGGTTTGCTCTGATGTTATCTGGATTTAGTTTTGTTGCAGAGGATGAAGGGACACAGTTCCTTGCTGCTGCCTTTGCATTTCCACCCTCTCCCTGTGACCTCTCTCTGCTAGCGTTGCTGAAAGGTGATGTCCTACCTCAGTTCCATCCAGAAGATCTGCTACCATAAACCAGGGAACTGGGAGCAGCAGCAGTTGGGTGGTGGTGGTGGTGGGGAGCCAGCATCCCCATCCCCACACACTTCAGGGACCACCCTGACCTGTAACAGCCTTCCCAAAGACCACAGTCCTGCTGCCCACAGCCTGGCTGATAACTCAGCCTGTTATCAGACTTAGATCACTGTGTTTAGACTTCAGCATGTTTTTTATCTTATTAAAGACCGTTACCGTGATGCTGGGAGAACCTAAACCTCTCAAAGAAGTTAAAAGCACAGATGCAAACAACTGGGTGTATTTCTTAACATTACAACAAATGTTAATTTCTTCTCTTGGCCTGGGAGGGATAATAGCAACAAATATTTCTATCTTGTTTTTTCCCTCAAGCATTTAAAATAGTAGACACTTTGGCTTAGGAGCTTATAAAAACAGTTCCAATTCCTGCAGATTGGGACAGTGACAAGAGTCTGCCACCAAACCCACTTCCCCAGTTCAGGAAAGAGAGGGAGCTATGGAGAGAGTCCAGTGGAATCTACAAAGATGTAGAAGGTACTGAAGCATCTCCGTGAGGAGGAGAGGCTGAGAGACTTGGGGCCATTTAGCCTGGAAAAGAGGGTCCTGAGAGGGGATCTTCTCAATGCTCAGCAAGAGCTAAAGGACTGGGGGCAAGAGGATTGGGCCAGACTCTTGTCAGTGGTGCCCAGCAACAGAACAGGGGACAACAGACAGAAACAGGAATCTGGGAGTTTCTGTCTGAGCATGAGAAAAAACTTTGTTGCAAGGGTGCTGGAACCCTGGAGCAGACTGCCCAGAGAAGTTTTGGAGTTTCCTTCTCTAGAGAGATTCCAGAGCTGCCTGGACATTGTGGACCTGAGCAACCAGCTGTGGGTAACCCTGCTTTAGCAGGGAGATTGGACTAGATGATCTCCAGAGGCCCCTTCCAACCTCTACCATGCCGGGATCCTGTTTTGGTGACATGTGGGTTGAGCGACACCTATGCTGGCAAACCCACATGGGTCCACCCAGTGCCTACTACCCTGGCAATCATCTTGCCCAGCCAACCACAGTGGGAGCCACAGGGTGAAGGCCACCAGGCTTAGCCTCACCTGGTTGCTGTTGTTTGAAACATGATACTGCTTTTAAAAATGCTAAACATGATCTGCAGCCCACGATTTATGTTAACAAAGGAGATCAAAATGCTGCTGTGGTGACCTGGGAATGCTGCTGCTTGGGATGCATTGCTGTGAATGCAGTGAAAGATGCCAAACCATGGCAAAGCAAACCTGAAAATTTTGTAGGAGTGTTTGAGTCCATTAGCAGGAACAGGCGGGCAGAAGAGAAATTTCCATATCAAAGCTGGAGGACAATTCCTCATTCCTTCCCAGACAAGCAATCATCAGCTGTGCCAGTGAAACCAGCTGTGCTCAGACAAGAAATTTGGCACAACAAACTAAGCCCACTCGTGTCTGCAGTCATTGACCTAAAATCTCTTAGAAGAATCAAGTAAGGGAAGAGAGTATGCAAAAATCTTATGAAGGATTAAAAAAAATTAAATAGGCCGTGAACCAATAGTATATCAAGGTCCAAAGTTCACTCAGGTCAGAAGACAATTCCAGTCTCACAGTATCACCAAGGCTGGAAAGAGACCTCAAAGCTCATCAAGTCCAACCCATCACCACAGACCTCAAGACCAGACTATGGCACCAAGTGCCACTTCCAAACCCACCTTGAACACCTCCAGGGACGCTGACTCCACCACCTCCCTGGGCAGCCCATTCCAACAGCCAATGACTCTCTCAGGCAACAACTTTCTCCTCACCTCCAGCCTAAACTTCCCCTGGCACAGCTTGAGACTGTGTCCTCTTGTTCTGCTGCTGCTTGCCTGAGAGGAGAAAGCAACCTCCTCCTGGCTACAACCACCCTTCAGGGAGTTGCAGACAGCAGGAAGGTCTCCCCTGAGCCTCCTCTTCTCCAGGCTAAACAATCCCAACTCCCTCAGCCTCTCTCCATAGGGCTGTGCTCGAGGTCTCTCCCCAACCTCGTTGCCCTTCTCTGGACATGCTCAAGCACCTCAATGTCCTTCTTCAATGGAGGGGCCCAGAACTGGACACAGTGCTCAAGGTGTGGCCTAAGCAGTGCAGAGTCCAGGGGGAGAATGAGCTCCCTGCTCCTGCTGGCCACACTATTGCTGATGCAGGCCAGGATGCCATTGGCCTTCTTGGCCACCTGGGCACACTGCTGGCTCATGTTCAGGTGGGTGTCAATCAGCACCCCCAGATCCCTTTCTGTTTGGTTACTCTCCAGCCACTCCCGCCCCAGCCTGTAGCTCTGCATGGGGTTGTTGTGGCCAAAGTGCAGCACCTGGCACTTGGATTTGTTGAGCTCCATCCCCTTGGACTCTGCCCATCTGTGCAGGCGGTCGAGGTCCCACTGCAGAGCCCTTCTGCCCAGTAGATTGGGATAAAGATGATTGGATCATCTCTTAATGAGGCGTTGCAGAAGAAGATCCAGTAAAGCATATAGGCCGGCATATCTTTTATGGGGAAGATTGTCTGAAGTCAACATCACAATTTACTAATTCAGTAGAACAACTGGAAAAATAAATTTGTTTAGCTAGAATAGCACATCTATTTATTGAGCCTCCTTCTGAAGCTCTGCAGATATCAACAGTAGGCTTGGTCTCTAAAGCAGGGGGAGGAGAGAGGGGGGAGGTGAGTGCTGGTGAATTCAAATTGCTGTGCTACTTATTCCACACTTGTAATTCAATTAATGATTTTATAGACCCTGCGCCGTCTCGCATTCTCAGTCGTTCCCAGGCAAATGAGATGGGGAATCAAGCAATTAGTTGGCATTGGCGACTGTGCAGTGGGTTCAGCCTGAGCAACACGCAGCAGAAAAACCACCCCTTGCTGCCTGCAGCTTGCCTTTGGCTTCAGGAGAGGAGACTGAGGGTTGTGGCCACAGAAATTTGGGTCCACTATTCCCACCACAGCAATAGGTAGCACTGGCTGGCACCAGTGCAAAACGCTTTCATCTCTTTGCTGGTTTCCATAACTTTTTTAGTGGGGGGAAAAAAAACCTAAGTGAGGTTTTCCATACTTGGTCTTTGCTGAGAGCTGATGACATAAGGAAATAGTTGTGTGCGATTTCTGAGTTATGACCAAACTTTTTGGTCAAAGTTACAGCAAAGGCAGTGCTTGAAACTTGAGACAAATGTAAACTCGATCCAGGAAATTGTTTAGGTACCTGCCTAATTTAAAGCAGTGAAATAGTCCTACTGACTTCACCTGAATTACCAAAGCACTTGAGGATAAACATTTACTGACATCAGGACTGGGACCCCCTGATCTGTGCTCCTCCTAAACCTGAATGCAGTCAGGGCTGGGCAAACAAAGCAAGGGTCTGCTGCAAATCGTGATTTGAGTACTTCTTTTTCCATAGGATCATAGAATGGTTTGGATTGGAATAGAAATTAAAGGTCATCAAGTTCCAAAACCCCTGCCATGGGCAGGGACATCTCCTACTAAACCAGGCTACTCAAGGCCCCATCCAACCTGCCTTTGAACAGTTCCCGGATTGGAGCCTCCACAACTCCTGTGGGCAAGCCATTCCAGTGCCTTACCATCCTGATGGCAAAGGATTTCCTCCTAATGCCTAATCTAAATCAAACTTCTTCCACGTAATGCCATTACCCCTCATCCTGTCAGTCCATGCCTTTGTAAAATGTGCTTTCTCTTTTTCCAGGCTGAACAACCCCAACTCTCTCAACCTGTCCTCACAGGAGAGGTGCTCCAGCCCTTGGATAATGCTTGCGGCCTCCTCTTTGTTCAGGTACTTGACATCAGTATTCGCTAATCCACAGCAGGCTTCATGCTGCGGTGTCTCCGGGAGATGATTTCTGTCTGTGTGTGCGCACCCCAGGCACCGTCACACTCACCTCACTCAAGAGGACGTCTCCTACCCCAGGGTGGCCCTGGTCTGGTGTGCAGGCAGAGTTGACCCATGCCCCTGGTGGGGCACTGGGGCATGGCCTCAACACTGATGCCAAGGCACGTGCCATTATTTTCTTCCTACACAGCAAAACTACCTTTTCTCAGGAGGCCAGCGGAGGTCTCTATGCTATTCACATAATCCAGACCTTCAGTGTCAGTGCCTGAAACGAATTACTGTTTATATTAGAAACTTAGTTTAATAAATTAAGTCTGGTCTATGAACTGTCAAAGTTCCTATAGTCTGTAATTCATATAGACCAGATGCCTTTTCCATGACTCTTAACTAGAAGTGGCCAACTTGATTGCTTCCTTTTTGCCATTACTACATTCTGTAGGTTTAGTTATCTACTGCCTACAGAGAATTCAAAACAATTTAGAAGGGCATCTGGTATAAAGCACTCTCCAGGAAAAAAAAAAAAAATCTTTCCATATACAATAACTTTCTGTTTAGGCCAGAGAATTATTCAATAATTGGCACTTGTTTAACCAGACCATTCAGATTCAGTTTGGTTTGGGTTTTCCAATTGTAGGTAGAGTTACAGGGGTTCGGGTTTGGGTTTTGTTTGCTTTGGTTGGTTTTTTTTCTTTCCAAACAAGCAGGTTTGTGAGTCCTAATTTTCTAACATATTTGTGGCACCACTGTGATTAAGACCTAACAACCAATTCTTCTACGAGTAACGAACACGTATTTCAAAAAGTGCCATAAATAATTCAGCGATTATTTTTTCCCCCAGATTTTTTATAAATTATAAATTTTCATTTACTCTGTCCTAGTTTCATATAATACTGATTATAAAAAAAAATAATAATAATAGCTAAAAGCAATGGTTTAATTGAACAAGAGTGGGATGGTCAGAGCAGACCTCTTTGGCTGTTGTTCCAGTTTCCCAGTCATCGTCATTTAAAAGGCTGGACCTGCTAATACAGCCTGTTAGACATCCTCACTTCCAATATTTATGTTTTGTGAAGCACTTTTAATGCACAAACAGTTGTCACATGAAAAGTTAATAGTGAGGCACGTCTATGAGGATGAAAAGAGAGTGGGGCTGGTGCTCAGTGTGACAGGAGTTGCACGTCCAGGCATTTCAGGTAGTATGGGGTCTTTTTGTGATGCTTTAGTTAGGAATTACACGTCCAGGCGTTCCTAGTTTGCACTTCTTGGGTTTTGGGGTTTTTTTGTGTGTGTGTTGCACATTAAAATGATTCATGGTAGGACCTCCAGCCTGTTGGCAGGGGCAGGGGGAGACTGCAGGATGGGGGCAAGTCCCCTCAAGCACTGCAGGGAACAGCTGTCTGATGAAATTTTCATTGTGCTCCCTGCTAACATGTTAAGCTTTCAGGACAGGCTATAACCCTGTCATGCCTGGAAGTGAGAAGCATTTCCCAGTGTTGCCATGTCTGTCACAGCCTCTGGGATGAAGCAGCCGCAGGACAGCCTGAGCTGTGGCATTTGCTGCCATGGGTATGGTGTTCATTTGGCAGAGATGGTTGGTTCATGGCTGGGGCAGAAACTCCCGGCAGAACCTCGGTACCTCTTGCCCAAAGACAGCCAGGCTCTGCTCTGCTGCTGTCTGTAGCATGCATCTCAAGGCAGGCTGAGTTACACTAAAAATTTGTGCCCCAGGGCAGGGTCACAGTGTGAGTTCCTTGTCTGCACCTAGAGAACAGTTAGTAAAAGTGGCTGCAGTTCGTGCTCCCTTCGGTGATAATTTCCACAGCTCAGGGGAGCTGTGTTCTGCTGCCCAACATCTCTGTTCTGATCTAAAGTACCACTGGTGCTGCTGTGCCACATGCAGTGACCCACTGTCAATCAGATGTCTGTATGGTGTGCCAGTCTGGGGAGAGGTACTCCTGCAATAAGCAGGAGTAAGTCTGAAGGAAGAGAGACATGTCGAGGCTGGAGCAGCCAGCAGTGTGTTCTCTCAGCCCGCCCACATCCATAGCAAGAGCAACCTCGCTTAAAGAAGGGGAGGGAAAATTTGTAATGCATGTTCGAAGAACGAGTTGGTGAACTTCTGCAAATGAGCAACTCTCTCCTCTCTGTAGGCATGAGAGGTCCCTGCCTGCAGAATTGTTCTCTTCCTGTGAACGAACACAGCACTAGAGGTCTTTTCCAACTGAAAAGATTCTATGACTCTCCATCTATAGTGAGTACACATAAAAATTATCTATACATGTGTAAGTAATATGGAGAAGCATATTTTTGCCTTTGTGGGAGAGAAACATGCTTGGTCCTGTGTTTGTGCAGATCCAAACTCCTGCAGACACCTTTGGTTGGGTATTTAAACATGAAAGGAACAGCAGGTGGAACTCAGGGTTAGCACACCAGAATGGAAAGGGTAGAGCAGAGCTGGCATTAAGCCCTCTGTGTATGGAAGTGTAATTTGGGTGCCTGGTTTGCTTTCACACAGGAAGACAAACACCTCCTGAGCTGGGAGCACTGGGACAGTGTCGTCACTGAGGTAGTTTTAGTGCACTTCTCTTTCTCATAAAGCAGATGCCTGCAGAACTCATCCCACTGTAGCTGCTGGCAAAGTTCCTGTCGGCTTGGGTGTTTGGTCATCTCAGGCTTCTAGTAACAAGGGACAGTGGTGCCAAGCAGTTGTTGCTGAGCCTGTGCCATGCTCATGCTTAGGGCTACCCTCTAGCACTTGGACTAGCAGGGCTCAGGCATGCTAACAGTGACTGAGGTGCTGTTGCTCCTGTGAAAGTCTTTCCCTTTAGGTGCCTGCTCTTTTATTGCCTAGTTTGCCCTGTTCACAGTCAGGATCAACTCAGAACGTTACTGCTGTAAGCAGTGGTATTGTTCTGTCAGGCTTCCTCCTTGATTTCTAATTTAAACCCCTTCAGAAGCCCTGTGTAACTCACAGCTCTGTTTTTCCTGGTGCCTGTGCTGCTTTTCCTACTGTACAGATGACAAGACTCCAGTCTGCCTGGCTATGCCTCTTTCCTTCAATTACTCCATGCTGAAACTTTCTTCGTGTCTGTAATCTGTTTTTTATTGGCTTGCCTTTTTTTGTCTTCCACCCTTTATTTTACTGTCTCTCCTTCTCCACAATGCTCTAATTATCTTGACTTTCCACAGCCATTTTGCAAGCCACTAGCCAAGGCAATTTCAATGTATTTGAGCTTGCCAAAGTATTCTTGGATGGGTCCTGCAAGGGAATTATACTCTGCTGAACCTAAATCCCAGCCGCTGCTGCTCTGATTATAGCCCTGCCTGCTCAGCACTGAAACCCCCGGCACACTTAAAGAGACAGGTTTCTTGCCATCTTCAGAGGCAGCTGTCACTCTCCCACAGCCCTGCTTTTTCTAATTGCTTCAGACCCTCTCTTGACAGTGATCTTTGCACTCCATTTCTTTAGCTGAAATGCCATTGTCCCGTAAAGCTCAAGGTCTGCTGCCGCTCGCTGTGAGCGACTCCGTTAGGCAGCACAGTGAAATAAAACTTTTTTTTCAGCCAAATCCAAGTGTGCCTGGTTCACAGACCACTGGAATTAGAGGGACTCTTTCCACTGGCTTCAGGCCTTTGGATCCTGCCCTAGTTCTGCTTGCCCTAAAAATCTCAAGCTTTTGGTTAAGGTGGCATTGTTCCCTGAGCCACGGCTTTACCTCCAGCATCTTCCACACACAACAAAAAACTTTCTGCATAGCAGCGACCCTGGATGACCTCCCAGGGTTGCTTTCCACTTCACTGTGGAACTTCTACTTTTTGTCAGCTGTTTGGAATCTCACATGAGGGAACCTCGGTGGTGGAGAGTCAGAGAAGCATTATAATTTGATGAACAGGGAAGCTTTCAACCACAGAATCATAGAATGCATCAGGCTAGAAGGGACCCTCAAAGGTCAGCTTGTCCAACCCCCCACCACAATGAGCAGGGACATCTTTAACTAAATCAGGTCACTCAGGGTTCCATCTTTGACCTTGCATGTTTCCAGGATTGGGGTTTCCACCACATCTCTGAGCAATCTGTTCCGGTATTTCATTACCATCGTTGTCAAGAGCTTTCTCCTGATGTCCAAACTTCCTGCTACTGCCCAGATGATACTATAGGTCGAAACAGAGCAGTTCCCATCACTGCTGTCCACATGGATGCTGTGAGGCCCAGGGCTGCACATCCCTTGCAGTGAGAACATGGGAAACCAGTGTGTGCCAGCACTGGGATGTGACCAAGGCAGTGCCAAGGGCCATGCTTGCAGAGATTCGCTGTAGTGGGCAAACAGTGGGGTGGCTCAGCATCACCGCCCATGCTGGCCCGAGCAGGAGTCACACTGTGTGCTGTGACATTTGTGACAATGAAGCATTTCTGTGGTACATCCCCCCTGCTTTGCTGGTTTTCGCGCTTGCCCTTTTTCTGTCTATTTCTTCTGAGTCTTTCTTTTTCACCTGGCATTTTACATCTGGGTGGGAAATGATCTCGCAACACAACTATGCAGCAGTGCCTCACACCTTCAAACCCTGCTCAGCCTCCTCTTGCAAGACGTGTGCCTCATAACTGATCTGCTCTCGCACTTATTTTATTCCAAGACCTTTATTTAATAAAGAAAAAAGTTGTAACCTCCAAATGCAATTGAAATAAGCCTGCTCCCACCTTCGTTTTATTTTTGTTTGCTATCACTGCTACTTTACCTCACCCTCAGCCTCACTGCTTGTACCTGCAGGATCAACACTGTGTTTTGCAGTCATGTACCTGTCCCTTGAGGATTCTCCTGTTTTCAGAGTTTGGTACAAGGGACAAATTTCACATAAGAAAAGATGAATCCAGTGATACCTGTTGGGGAGCTCCTCCTGGGTTTAAGTAACTCTCTGAGTCACATCTGAAAGCATCTGGTACAGGGCTGTGGGACACCGGAGGCCATTGCAATGGTCCTGCTGAGTGTTGCTTAGTTGAATGCTTTTTGAGGTAGGTGGAAATGAATTTTGGGGCAGACGAGCAGCTCTGAGAGGCTACAACCCAGGTGTGCTAGACATTACCTGTGTCATGGTCAGACATGGCAAGCTCTTGGTTTCAGAGTGCTGGAAGGGTTTGGTGTAGGCAGCACATATGCAGGCAGGCTGCAGGGGCAGCAGCTGCAGCAGAGGCAGGCAGTGCTTTGGTTTGCCTGTCTAGATGAACAGTTCATGAAATGAGTTCTGACAATTCATCCTCTCTTCCCTCTTACTCAGTAAACCCACTTAAGAACAAAAACTGCAAATGAATTAGTGGGGAAAAGCTGACTGATTTTAGCACTACCTCTGCACATCCTCTCTGTCTCTAGGGATGCAACTGCCTTCAAACTGAGAAAAATCTGTCCAGCCCTCTGACACCCTCATCCTCCCTTATCTTGGGGCAAACTTTCTTTTTTCTTTTTTTTTTTTTTTTTTTTTTTTTTTTTTTGGGGGTGAAGCTCCCTCACTAGCACCTCTTTTTTTTTGCTCTCCTTTTTAGACCCTGTAAGGACCAACCTTGATCCTCTCAGTTGTCTCCCTGCAGGTTTAAATTGTGCAGGTCCGCATGGAATATTTGGTCGGAGTAACCCAGCCTGCTGGATGAGCTCTGTACAGTCTTGAGCCTATCTTTCTCTGCCTCTGCTGCTGTCCTTCCTTCTCCCTTTGCTTTGTCAGCTGCTCTCCCTCTCTGCTGCAAAGCCAGTGGGTGTCTGCACTCCATATATTTCTGCTTGTCCCCAGCTCCTTGCCAAGGAAGGCCAAAACCGTGGGGAAGCCCTCAGCCCTGCTCCAGCCTCCTGAGCTGGGAGGAACAAATCCCTTGGCACCTCTCCATTATCTCCCACCCACTGTGAAGTTTTCCAGGCATTGTCTTAGCAATCAATGTGTTTTGCAAAAGGATTCTGCATCCCTATCCCTCACCAGCGTTGTTGAGCCCCCACGTATCTGCCTCAAGGTCTTAGGCATCGGCGGAGCGGTTGCCATCAGCAGATCGCAGGTGGCTCAGGTCCTTGGGTCCTTTTCTTTATCCTTGGAAACATTGAAAGTTTTCCCCAGGTGAGAGGTGAAGAGTCTGTTAATTTCACACTTCAAAATAATCTTTGCCCTCTATTTCTCATTCTTAAATATGATTGTGATATCTAGGGAGATGTTTTAGGGACTCGTGAACAATGTGGGTCTTCTCAGGCTTTCTCATCCGATGCTTCTATTTCCATTGACTCAAGGCATTTCTCGCCATTCACAAAGCCCACCACAGTGCCTCACAGGCTGCTCCCCCTTGGGCTCTGCAGCCAGACAGGTATACTGGCAGTGAATGTTTGCAGCTTGGCAACGGCAAGGTAAATTCCTTTCTCCTGCACTGCAGAGGGCAGGAGCATAGTGCAACTTTGGGGTGTTTCTGGTGACCTGTGCTGCTCATCACCAGGAAAACCAGAGGAAAGGAGAAGCAGCTCCCATGCACTGGGCACTGATGCCCCAACAGATAATCCAGTACCCAGGTATGAGCCACTGGCTGACATCCCCACTTCTCACCCCAACCATTTTATCCACAGAGGCAGAAAGGAGAGAGAGTGGGAAACAGGTGGCATTCACCTACTGCCCTTGCAATTGGTCCTTCCTGTAGCCTGGTGCTACTGGTGCAGCCCCTTTGCCTCTGGTCCAGTGGCACCTCTGTACTGTGGTGCTCTGCTGGCACTGATGTCCTTAGATGTAGGAAGGGACAGGTTTTACTCAGACACCCTGGTGATAGGAAGAAACTGCAGTGTATGAACATTTGTAGCACACCAGTCTGTGGTCACTGGTCTAGTTAGATCTTCCCCTACAGGCCTGGTTATATAATCATAGAATGGCAAGGTTGGAAGGGACCTCAAGGAGCATCTAGTTCCAACCCCCTGCCATAGGCAGGGACACCTCCCACTAGTACAGCTCACTCAAGGCCTCCTCCAGCCTGGCCTTCAACACCTCCAGGGAGGGAGCAGCCACAACCTCCCTGGGCAACCTGTGCCAGTGTCTCACCACCCTCACTGTAAAGAATCCAGTCTAAATCTCCCCTCTGCCACTTCAAACCCATTGCCCCTTGTCCTGGCATTGCAAGACCTTGTCAATAGACCCTCCACAGCCTTCCTGTAGCCCCCTTCAGATCCTGGAAGGCTACTCTAAGGTCTCCTGGAAACCTTCTCTTCTCCAGGCTGCAGAACCCAAACTCTCTCACCCTGTCCTCACAGCAGAGCTGCTGCAGCCCTCTCAGCATCTTGGTGGCATCCTCTGGACTGGTTCCAACACTTCCATGTCCTTCCTGTGCTGAGGGTTCCAGAACTGCACACAGGACTGCAGGTGGTCTGAGGAGAGCAGAGCAAAGGGGCACAATCCCCTCCCTTGCCCTGCTGCCCACACTGCTCTTGCTGCAACCCAGCACACAGTTGCTGTCTGGGCTGCACTCACACTGCAGCCTCAGGTTGAGTTTTTCATCACCCCACACCCCCAGGGCCTTTTCCTCAGGGTTGCTCTCAGCCATTCCCCACTNACACAGCTTGGTGCCATCTGCACACTTGCTGAGGCTGCACTGATTCCTCTGTCCATGGCACTGACATGGTTCAGCCAGTGAAAACTCCTGCCCTTCCTGCAGGGCTTGTGCATAGAGACTGGGAAAAGTCCATACTTAGGAAGTTCCAGCACATGTTTTATGCTGCACATGGCACTTTCTGGAGTAGAGCTAGAAATATTTTTAAATCAGATTTTTTCCACAGAAGGAAAGGTCCAAGAGGTTCTGTGGTAGGGTAGAGCAGGAAATGAGGACAAAATTGCGGGCTGAGCTTTGCTGGGAAATAATGATGTTGGGGAAGTGCTGGAGTGGTCGATGTGCTTGTGTCACCGTGGTGCCACATGAGGAACACCTTGGCACAACTTCTGGCTGATGTTACCCTCCTTTCCTCTTTCTATTACTAGAAAAATCTGTCTGACTCTGATCTCAAATATGGCACTTCAATCCCACACTATTGCCCTGGGTGTTCATGGCATGCCAGGAAGGTCCACACAACCCTAGAACTACTCAGAACTGCCCCATGCTGATTTTTTTTTGATGAGTGAGGGGTCACCTGCATCATACTTGCCCTTGTCCCCAGATCTGCACCAGGAGCTCCGAGCACTCTGCCCACTGGAGCACAGTGGGTTTGGCTAGGAGGTGGCTTGCAGCAGGCTTGGGGAGCAACAGAATGTTTTAATCTTTCCTGCAAAGCTCTGCACAAGAACTGGTGTTATGTTTGGCTGCGTGCAGGGGTCCTGTCTTAAAAGGGCTGGTTTTCTTCTTGCCTGAGGGGGAAGGAATGATATCAACCAGATTTGCTGAATGCTAGCAGTATTACATGTGGCTGCTGGGACTGTAAACACTTTGGGTGATCAGCCTTCTCCTGACGCCTTTGCCCAGGTCCCTCATCAGGAACCCCCTGTCCCTGCTTCAGCCACAGATGCTGCCAAGACACTGCTAAGAAGTCACAACAGCATTTCTCATTTGCCCCAAGATGGTGACAGCAGCAAAGGCTCCTCTGGCCCCAGGAACTGCTGCTGCAGTGCCCCCACTACAGCAGCACTTCTGGCTTATTGGATTCCCCCTTTCCCTGTTTCTGCTCTTCCTGCTCATGGTGAGCTGCATTGCCAGTGTACCTTGGGGCAGGTCTCTGCTGTGCAGGCTTTCCTGTGCTCCCCTCGTTGGTGGCTAGTCCCTGAGCCCTAGCAGCATCCATCTGACCTGGTGGGGTTTTGTCTTCAGCCCTACCTGGTCCTGGCAGTTCCCCACAGCTCTGTGCCCAGAATGCCTGATCTGTGCCTCACCAAAGCAGGTCTGGCAGCTGAGATATCCCACAGCAAATCAATCTCGACATGGTAGGGCACCTCTTCGAGGTGAACTGTGCCTCCTGCTCCTCTGCTAGCTTCTGGTAGCTGGCCAGTTGTGGGTCCAAGCCAGATATTTCTGGCCATAGGAGCAGCCCGTGTGCCATAGAGAGAATTGCCTGGTTTAGTTATCAACTTGGAATGTGATGGTCTTGACATCACAGGGAAGAACGAGACCATGGCAGAAGTATGAGTTTTCACAGAGGTGCTGACAGCTGGATGGACCCAACCTGCAAACTCTCCTTCCAGAGAAGTCACTTAACAAGTCAGGTCAGATCCCTGCCTTCAGACCTCAAAACCACACAAGCCAATAACCCAGCTTGGATTCTGACTTCATAATGTCCCTTTGCCTCCATCTTTGCCAAAGTCACTTAGGCAAGTCGCAGAGCAGTGGCAGTGCGGCACCTTTGATTTCACTAATGAAAATTCCCGGTGCAGCAATCCATACTGCCTGGTGGCTTGGTGGCAGCTGCCTGAACCAGGGGACAGGCAACCCTTGCTGAAGAGCTTGCCTGGCTCAGTGCTGGCTTTGTTCAGGGGGAGGTTAAGTGCACTCCAGCACTGACAATTGCAGTGTGAGAGGCTCTCAGGATACAGCAGCAGCACAGCCACGTGTGGCAGCGGCGGCCCAGCCTCCCTGTTCCGCAGCGCACAGAGAGGATCGTCTCTGCCTGGAAACAATTGCTCATGCTCATGTCTCCTGTGCTGGTTAGGGAGACCCCCTTTCCCTTCATCTGAGGGGACAGGCTGCCCCAAAATGGTGCTGCAATTGTGGGGAGCTTGGGATGAAGCCTCCCATGAGTGTGGGATTCCCTCTTGATTCTTGGTGTGCTCTGGGCTCTTACTCAGACAACACCACTGTGTCATTTATATCACAGAACCATAGAATACCAGGTTGGAAGGGGCCCCAAGGTTCATCAGGTCCAAAGGTTCTAGATGATAGTGTAGTTGAAATTAGATGGCCCAGCACCCTGTCAAGCTGAGTGTTAAAACTGGTCAGTGTAGGGGAATCCACTACTTCCCATGGGAGATGATTCCAATCTCTAACTCTTCTCATGGTAAAAAATTTTCTTCTGGAGTCCAGTGGGAATCTCCTCAGGAGTAACCTGTACCCATTTACCCCGTGTCTTTTCCATGGAACTCCTTGTATAAGGGGAGTGCCCATCTTCTTGCTAGCCACCCTTTGTGTTCTGGTCCATGGTAATGAGGTCTCCCCTGTGGCATCTCTTAGGATCATAGAATGGTAAGGTTGGAAGGGACCTCAAGGAGCATCTAGTTCCAACCCCCTGCCATAGGCAGGGACACCTCCCACTAGTACAGCTCACTCAAGGCCTCCTCCAGCCTGGCCTTCAACACCTCCAGGGAGGGAGCAGACACAACCTCCCTGGGCAACCTGTGCCAGTGCCTCACCACCCTCACTGCAAACAACTTCCTCCTAACATCCAGCCTAAACCTCCCCTCTGCCACTTCAAACCCATTCCCCTTGTCCTGGCATTGCAAGACCTTGTCAATAGTCCCTCCCCAGCCTTCCTGTAGGCCCCCTTCAGATCCTGGAAGGCTACTCTAAGGTCTCCTGGAAGTCTTCTCCAGGCTGCAGAGCCCCAACTCTCTCAGCCTGTCCTCACAGCAGAGCTGCTGCAGCCCTTTGAGCATCTTCGTGGCCTCCTCTGGACCTGCTGCAACACTTCCATGTCCTTCCTGTGCTGGTTTCCTCTTCTTGAGGCTGAATAAACTCAGTTCTCTCAGTCTTTCTTATATGGTAGATCTTCCAGTCCTCTGATCATTATACTTCAGCTCCTTTAATTACAGAGCAAATAACAGCTTTCCTCTGCATTTTGAACAGCAAGGGAGACAGCACTGCCCTGCTAACAGCACCAAGGGCTACCTGCCTTCCATTCCTGCTTCACTGTCGGAGCCCTCAGTCTCAGATTCAGCAAGCAGAGGCCATCCCTCGCAGCACAGCAACTCCAAGAGAGCTACAGCCCACCATTCAGCAGAGCTTATTAATGGAAACCCCGAATGTTTAGTCTTCTCTTCTCCAGGCTTTTACAAAAAAAATGTTTTCCAAACATTGTTGCATGCCATAAGGTCTTTCCCCCACTGCCAGTCGGCTCGCCAGTGCTTGGATAGGAGTCACAAGTTGGCTGTCAGGTGGTGCAGCGAGCGCCGCTCTGTCTCCTGGCCCCTATTAAAAGGCAAATGGCAAGTGGCTGATGTGCTGCCCGTATGGCAGCCCTTATGGGGCAGGTGTCGGGGGAAGGGGGGGAGCCTTCTGCCTGCCAGGGGGTGGGCAGCCAGCATGCTCCCTCCCCCAGACACTGCTTCCCTGGCAGAAGCCTGCCTCTGCTGAGACCCTTTAGCCTTTCAGAATCACAGAATTGCCCAGACTGGAAAAGACCTTTAAGATCGTAGAGTGCAACCATTAGCCTAACACGGACAAGCCCTTGACTAACCTACAATCCTAAGCTCTATATCTACATGAATACCTCCAGGGACAAGGAGTCCACCACCTCCCTGGGCAGGCCATTCCAACGCCTGACAACCCTTTCAGTGAAGAAATTATTCCTAATATCCAAACTGAACTTCCCTTGGCACAACTTGAGGTCATTTTCTCTCATCCTGTCACTTTGTTGAGCAGACCACACGCACACACACACACACACACACCCTGCATTACAATCTCCCTTCAGGTAGTTGCAGAGAGCAATGAGGTGTCCCTTCAGACTCCTCTTTTCCAGACTGAACAACCCCCGTTCCCTCAGCTGCTCCTCACCAGCCTTGTTCTCCAGACACTTCACCAGCTTTGTTGTCCTTCTCTGGACATGCTCCAACACCTCCACATCCTTCTTGTAGCAAGGATTCCAAAACTGAACCCAGTATTTGAGATACAGCCTGACCAGCTCCACCCTTCCTCATCCTTGGCTTAAAACCAGAGGTCATGGGGTAAGTTCCATCCAAATCACAGCACATCAGGTTTCTGCTCCCCTTTGGGTCTCCCCATCTGCAGAGTATGGCTGTCAACCTGCCACCAACAGAGTCCCTCTGTCACCCCCCTTCTCGCAGCTCATTTTCTTTGGACAGCCCATTCCCTCCTGCGGTTGCTGACAAAGTTTCTTTGTAAGAATCCCGCGTGCTGCCAGTGCCTCTTTCTCCAGCCCAGGCAGCAAGGAGGGCTGTCACTAATGTGTGTCATCCATCAAAGCAAAATTACATGTGTGTCCCCCCAAAAAATGAAAAGGAAAAATGGACAGCATGCAGACAAATTACTGCGTGCTGCAAATTGCTTACTTGCAGGGGGAAAAAAATAAGCACAGTGCACTCTTTTCCTCCTCTGCCAGAGGTAGGTGTTTCAGTCGCCGTAGTAAAACTGAGAAACCTAATTCTGGCAGCAGGATGGGGGAAGCCCAACTGCAGGCAGGCACAGCTCTACCCTGTGTGCTGAGGCCGAGCTCTGCCACCCCAGCCCATACTAGAGACATCCTGTGCTCCAGCCAGGCGAGCACCCCCACGTTGTTGTGCACACCAAGCATAGGGAACAGCCTCGAGCCCATCCTCATGGTACAGAAGTACCTGGGGCTGCAGGGTGAAAGGAGATGTCTGCACAGTGGGGATGCTTAGGGTGATCTGGGGGTTTTGGGGATGGTTAGATGCTATTTGTTAAGCACCTTCTTTCACTGAGGAATGTTCCACCTTGAGTACTGTGTCCAGTTCTGGGCACCTCAATTTTAAAAAGATGTTGAGATGCTTGAACATGTCCAGAGAAGGGCACCAAGGTTGATGAGGGCGCTGGAGCACAGCCCTACAAAGAATGGCTGAGGGAGCTGGGGCTGTTCAGCCTGGAGAAGAGGAGGTTCAGGGGAGACCTTATTGCTGTCTACAGTGACCTGAAGGGAGACTGTAACCAGGTGGGGGTTGGTCTCTTCTCCCAGGCACCCAGTGACAGAACAAGAAGACACAGTCTCAAGCTGCACCAAGGCACATTNGTGTCCCCCCAAAAAATGAAAAGGAAAAATGGACAGCATGCAGACAAATTACTGCGTGCTGCAAATTGCTTACTTGCAGGGGGAAAAAAATAAGCACAGTGCACTCTTTTCCTCCTCTGCCAGAGGTAGGTGTTTCAGTCGCCGTAGTAAAACTGAGAAACCTAATTCTGGCAGCAGGATGGGGGAAGCCCAACTGCAGGCAGGCACAGCTCTACCCTGTGTGCTGAGGCCGAGCTCTGCCACCCCAGCCCATACTAGAGACATCCTGTGCTCCAGCCAGGCGAGCACCCCCACGTTGTTGTGCACACCAAGCATAGGGAACAGCCTCGAGCCCATCCTCATGGTACAGAAGTACCTGGGGCTGCAGGGTGAAAGGAGATGTCTGCACAGTGGGGATGCTTAGGGTGATCTGGGGGTTTTGGGGATGGTTAGATGCTATTTGTTAAGCACCTTCTTTCACTGAGGAATGTTCCACCTTGAGTACTGTGTCCAGTTCTGGGCACCTCAATTTTAAAAAGATGTTGAGATGCTTGAACATGTCCAGAGAAGGGCACCAAGGTTGATGAGGGCGCTGGAGCACAGCCCTACAAAGAATGGCTGAGGGAGCTGGGGCTGTTCAGCCTGGAGAAGAGGAGGTTCAGGGGAGACCTTATTGCTGTCTACAGTGACCTGAAGGGAGACTGTAACCAGGTGGGGGTTGGTCTCTTCTCCCAGGCACCCAGTGACAGAACAAGAAGACACAGTCTCAAGCTGCACCAAGGCAGATTTAGGCTGGATATTAGGAAGAAATTCTTCACAGAAAGAGTGATTGGCATTGGAATGGGCTGCCTGGGGAGGTGGTGGAGTCCTCATCCCTAGAGATGTTTAAGAGGAGGCTGAATGAGGCATTTAGTGCCATGGTTTAGTTAACTAGAAGGGTCGGGTGATAAGTTGGACTCAAGGATCCCAGAGGTCTTTTCCAAACTGTTTAATTCTGTGATTCTGTGATCTCTGTGGCTGTGCTGCTCTGGGGTGAGCCAGGGCTGAGGCTGGGGAGGAGATCTGGCTGCTTTGGCAGGAAGATGATGCCAGGGAGGCAGGGGAAGGGCAACCCCCAATCTTCTATTTGCCACGTGGCCCTGGAGCCAGCTTCTCAAGGCATGATGTGGTGAGCCTGACACATCCTTGAGAGGACACTTTTCCCTCTCTCCTCAGAGGGAAAAGGTGAGAGGGACCAAGCCTTCCTTGGTTCCCACCAGGCTGCCCCACAAAGAACACCCCAGTTTTCTTTCAGAGGACTAAAGCTACTTTTACACAGACGATTGATTTTCACGAATCACAATCTTCTCATCTATTTGTTTATGTTCTTCACAAATCTCATCTGGTGCCTGACCTACAGATTGCAGAAATGAACCTTCCTCCAGTGTTTCTGTTTCAGTGTGTCTTTCTTTGTTTATATTCCCTTCAAGTGTCTTTCCACAGGGACAGTTCCTGGTTTTGGCAAGCAAAGGAGTCAATTGTTTCCCAAGGAAGTGTGCAGAAGTTACAGCGGTGCCATCCAGGTAGAACCCAGATGGGTGACAGTGTCAGACTGTAGGACCCTTGCAGCAGCTGAGTGGTACCAGGCTGTAAGATGTCCCAGGTGCAGCACAACCCCTCTGCAGCCCGGCCAGTCCGGATGCTGGCCGGGAAAAGGGTGCTGCTGGTGGATTAGCAAGATGACAGCAGGTGGGAGAAGGGCTGCCCCCAGCACTGGCAGAGCTCTCCAGTGGAGCTGCAGCTTGCAGCTTTAATTTGGTTTGCTCCTTGGTCAAACAGAGAGCAGCTGCCTCCAGAAGGAGGGATTCTGTGTTTCTGAAGCAACAGTTAACCTGGCAATGACATGATTTTCTTATTTGCAGAGGATGGTGTGTGCGTTATTGCCAAGGCACTGCAGAAATAATGCTCTTTGGCTCACAGCACCTTCGAGAGCTATTGTCTTTTACAAAGCATCATGGAAGAGCAAGAGCAGTTTCTCCTGCAGTGGCTGCAGTAGACCTTGCAAAGGAAATTAAAACAAACTGCCAACAATTCTCTACCAGAATGANNNNGGGGGGGGGAAGGAGGGGGGGAAGTGAGGGTACAGCATGCCAAGGATTAAAGGTAACTTTGGAGTGGGCCCAAAAGAATTGCCTTCCATTTCCCCAGAGATGGTGGTGGCACTGGAGGTAGACAGGAAGGCAGGGAGGCAGAGCTATTGGGTGGCCCTAGGCAGAGGCAGCAGTCCCTACATCCATGCTGACAGTGGTCGCACAGACACCTCACAGTACTTAGCCTCCACACTGGGCAGCAGGCAGCCTGGGTGATGTGGAACATGCGCTGCAAGCAGAACATTCAAGGGTGAAGAGCAAATGCCATGAACTGAAGCCTGGCTTTACCAAAGGCAGTTGGTATCAGGCTGATCTCCTTTCCTTATGTACTAAGTTTTCCAAAGCAGTGTCATCCGTCCCCTTTCAACCCCACCCTGTGGGAGACGAAGAGGTGACCACAGAATCATACAGAATCACAGAATGTCAGGGGCTGGAAGGGACCTTGAAAGCTCATCCAGTCCAACCACCCTGCCAGAGCAGGATCACCTAGACCAGATCATACAGGAATGTGTCCAAGTGGATTTTGAATATCTCCAGAGAGGGAATCCCCACAACCCCCCTGGGCAGCCTGTTCCAGTACTCTGTCACCCCACAGTGAAAAAATTCCTCCTTATGTTTACATGAAACTTCTATGCCTCAGCTTCCACTCATTGCCCCTTGTCCTGTTGTTGGGCATCACCCAGCAGAGCCTGGCTCCAGTCTCCTGGCACTCACCCTGCACATATTTATAAACATTGGTGAGGTCACCTCTCAGTCTTCTCCAAGCAGCACAGCCCCAGCTCTCTCAGTCTTTCCTCATAAGAGAGCTGTTCCATTCCCATAATCATCTTTGTGGCTCTGTGCTGGACTCTCTCAAGCAGTTCTATGTCTTTTATGAACTGGGGGGCCCAGGACTGGACACAGCACTCCAGATGTGGCCTCACCAGGGCAGAGCAGAGAGACAGGAGAACCTCTCTCTACCTAGTAACCACAACCCTTCTAATACACCCCAGAATGGCATTGCCTCTCCTGGCCATGAGAGCACATTGCTGGCTCATGGTCAACCTCCCATCCACTAGGACCCCTAGATCCTTTTCCCCTTCACTGCCTTCCAACAGGTCAGTCCCCTACCTATACCGGTCCATGGGGTTGTTCTTTCCCAGGTGCAAGACTCTACCCTTACCCTTGTTGAACAGCATTAAGTTTCTCCCTGCCCAACTCTCCAGCCTGTCCAAGTCTCTCTCTCCAGTGTGGCAGCCACTCCACCCAGTTTGGTGCCACCAGCAAACTTGCTGACATTTCACTCTGTGCCCTCATCCAGGTCATTGATGGATATATTGAACAGAACTGGTCCCAGTACTGACCCCTGTGGGACTCCACTAGTTACAGGCCTCCAACTGGACTCCATCCCATTGATCACAACTCTCTGGCTTCTTTCCTTCAACCAGTTCCCAATCCACCTGAATCATCCAGGTCACACTGCCTCAGTTTAGCCAGAAGGATGCTGTGGGAGACAGTGTCAAATGCTTTACTGAAATCAAGATTAACCACATCCACTGTTCTACTATCATCTGTTCAAGCACAATAAACTTCTTTGCTCAGCCACAGCTATTAGTGATGCTTTAGTAATATCACACAATGCTAGAGGCTGGAAGTGACCTCCAGAGATCAAGTCCAACTCCACTGCCAAAAGCAGGATCACCCAGGGTAGTTCACACAGGAATGCATCCAGGTAGGTTTTGAAAGTCTCCAGAGAAGGAGACTCCACAACCTCTCTAGGCAACCTGTTCCAGGGCTCTGTCACTCTCACCATAAAGAAATTTATCCTCATGTTGAGGTGAAATCTTCTGTGTTCAAGTTTGTATCAATTGTTCCTTGTCTTATTACTGTGCACCACCAAAAAGAGATTGGCTCCATCCACTTGACACCCACACTTCAGGTATTTATAGGCGTTGATCAGATCCCCTCTCAGCCCTCTCCTCTGCAGACTAAACAGCCCCAGGTCTTTCAGTCTTTCTTCATAGGGAAGATGCTCAAGACCCCTAATCATCCTTGTGCCTTTCCATTGGACTCTCTCAAGCAGGTGCCTGTGTCTCTTGAACTGGGCATCATAAAACTGGACACAGTATTGCAGGTGTGGTTTCAGCAGAGCAGAATAGAAGGGGAGAAGAACCTGCCTAGACCTGCTGGCCACACTCTTCTTGATGCACCCCAGGATGCCATTGGCTCTCTTGGCCACAAGGGCACATTGTTGTCCCATGGACAACTTGCTATTGATATTTTGTATATATATATATATATATATATATATGTGTGTGTGTGTGTGTGTGTGTGTGTGTGTGTGTGTCTTTAGAGTTTGCCTTTTTTTCATTTTTAATTTTTTATTCCTTAATATTCCTCTTTATTTCCTCATTTTTTTCCTCTTAGCCAGGTGTGACTTGCCCTTCTTCAGCCAACATAATGAGCCAGTGAAGATGTCTGATTGCTACTCCAAGCAGAAATGACAGGATGAGGAAAAAGCTGGTTTCAATGCAAACACTACAGTTCAGGGTATGTTTGTTTGTTTGTTTGTTTTAATCTCCCTTCTCCCCAGTCCCCCACCTTTCCTCTTCATCTCCTATTTTCCATCATCTTCCTCTTTTCTTTTCATCTCTTTCCTTTCCATCCCCTTCCTTTTCTCCCATCTTCCTCTTTTCCTGTCCATATCCCTCCTTTTCCTGTCCATCTCCCTCCTTTTGGCATCATAGAATCATAGAATCATAGAATGGTAAGGTTGGAAGCGACCTCAAGGATCCTCTAGCTCCAACCCCCTACCATAGGCAGGGACACCTCCCACTAGCACAGCTCACTCAAGGCCTCCTCCAACCTGGCCTTCAACACCTCCAGGCAGGGAGCATCCACGACCTCCCTGGGCAACCCATTCCAGTGTCTCACCACCCTCACTGTAAAGAACTTCCATCTCCCCTTTTCCATCACATCTGTCCCACTCCACATTTTCCCCTTTATTCCCCCAAACCCAGAGCACCTGGGTCCTGCTGAAGTCTCCTTCCACCCCAGGTGTGACCACTTTGCCCTCCCTGCCCACTCCCCTTTTTACTTGGCCCCAGGAAAGGCAGTGTGCAAGTTTGCCCAGCTGGGCAGAGGAATGCTCCTCCTGTCATCACTGGTGAGTCCCCATGGTGCACCCTGAGTGACTGGGAAGGGGACAAAGGCTGGGAGGCCTGGTGGCCCCCCGGTTAGATAGGACTAGGCTTGGTTATCACTCTAACATTACCCATGGGTGCTGGCTGGGCCTCCTTAGGCTGAGCTCCTCTCTGCTTAGCTGCTGCTTTCTGCTCACACGTGAAACTGACAGGAATAAATCTGTGAAACCTTTGTGAGAAGCATTGAATTAGCAGGGAGGCAGCCTGGCAGTGAGGGTTCAGTTTCATGAATGCAATGTGAGGTCAAATGACAATATCTGCATCTCAAACCACCACTCCATTTGCCAAGTGGATAGTGTAGTTAGCAACTCATGATTTGTGCCACTGTTAGTTCTAAGTGATGAGGATGCAGGAGCTGTGGGATGGCAAGGGCAGTGAGTAGAGAGCAGCTGACAACTTCATACACTTTAAGAGCGTATGTTGAGTGAGAAGGTAGTTACCTGTCCTGTTTCTCATGCATCCTTCTTGGGACCAGACTGCTTCTGTATTTTAACATCAAGGTAACACTGCACTGATGCAACTTTCTGGGGAGGGCAGAGTAGGATATGGTGCTGGAGCACCTGGACGACTATTTAGTGGCTTTTTATGATGAAGTCACAGTGACAGTGGACAAGGGAAGGGCAACTGATGGCATCTATCTGGACCTGAGTAAGGCATTTGACTCTGTCCCACATGGCATCCTGGGCACCAAACTGGAAAAACATGGACTGGATGGGTGGAGCACTGCTGGATAAGGAATTCATAGAATCACAGAATGGTAAGGTTGGAAGGGACTTCGAGGATCATCTAGTTCCAACCCCCTGCCACAGGCAGGGAAACTTCCCAGCAGTAATTGGCTGGATGGCGGCACACAGAGTGGTGATCAAGGGCACAATGTCCACCTGGAGACCAATGCCAAGTGGTGTCCCTCAGGGGTCAGTGCTGGCACCAGTGCTGTTTGACATCTCTGTCAGTGCCATAGACAGAGGAATCAGTGCAGCCTCAGCAAGTGTGCAGATGGCACCAAGCTGTGTGGCACAGTCGACTTGCTAGAGGGCAGGGATCCATCCAGAGGGACCTGCACAGGCTGCAGAGCTGTGCCCAGGCCAACCTCA
>VWZE01023705.1:110007-124817 GCA_013396675.1 Eubucco bourcierii
AAGTGGCCGGGGGGGGGGGGGGGGGGGGGGTGTCTCAAAAAAACAACCCAGCAACTCCACTGCATGTTGTTAAACCTAGGAAATTAACCACGGAGGACCTTAAACACAGACATTTATTAACATGTAAATGGACTGAGTCAGCAATTAGTCAACAGTCAGCATAATTGAATCGAATGTAATTAAGTCACCATTTAATTATTCGCATTTCATTTAAGGTAAATATTTACTACAGCCGTGGGTTTCCTGTGGTCTTTTGCGCACACACACACACACAAAAAGTGTCTGGGCTGAAGTTTCTCAAGAACTTCAGAAGGGCAAATTGCCTCTTCCTGCCCTCACAGTGCCAGTCCCTGATGCCGTGGGTGAACGTGGCCGAGAAGCATCACTTGTTTCTCCTGTGCTGGGGATGGGCTCTGGCAGGACCTGAGCCACGCAGAGTGATCTGGGTGCTCAACTACCTCCCACCTGTGTGGCTTGCAGAGCGTAGCAGTGTCCTGGGCGCACACACACGCACACACACACACACGCACACACACAGAGCGGCTCGCACAGCCCCAGCTCATCGGCCGTGCGATGAGTCTTTGTTCTTGGCGATTACTGTGCAGACAACACACTCACCCGGCTGCGCCGAGACACTGCGCACCAGCCGGGGTGGGGACTGAAAGGGTGCTGAGAAGAGCCTCAGGAGATGGAATAACATTATTTTAAATTATCTTGAATATAAAAACAAACAAACAATCAAAACGAAAACAAAGCAAATCAACCAGAAAAAAAAATTAAATAAAAAAAAAAAACAAAAAACCAAAAAACAAGTACAGATTTGGCTGCCTTGCAGCCAAAAACCTCAAACCCAGTTATTCATTTTAAATAAAAATAAAACAAACAAAACAAAAAAAAAGAAAAAAGAAAAAGAGAAACAGTAACTATTAGAAATCCCACCTGGTGCTTTCTCTGTGTTAATGATGCTTCTTAAATTGCATGTGGGTAAATGGTAATTTTGTCTCACACCATTAAAAACTAATGGAACCCTTGATGATAAGAAATGCCATAGCTAGCTTGTTGGAAAACGTTTAATTAATAAAGTAATAAAATTATTGTAAACTGGTGCAGTTTCACAGAGGATTCGATGGGATATAAAACAGATAAAAAACATCCTTGAGAGTTGGTACCAGAAATGAATGTTCCTCAATAAAAAGCAACACTGTGAAGTTAGGCTGGTCTGGGTGGTACTGGAGTCAGGGCAAGCCGTGGTGGTGGTAAAGGGTGTTGGGATGACCCCTTCGTGGGAAGTGCTGGAAACACCTCAGGAGTGCAGGCAGGCAAGTAGAAACTTTCTCCTGCGTGTTGTGGGGCCAAAGGTGGCTTCTGCTGGAGCTGCAGCCCTGTGAGTCCATGGAAATACTTAGTTGCCGTCACTGGCCCATCCCAGAGCCTCCAGAGCCAGCGAGACAGTCCCCGGTAGCCTGGGTGTGTTTGGGGTGAGGCACCAGCCAGACCTTCTATCGCAGCCACTCTGCTGTGCAATTCCCTGAGAAGCAGAGGGGAGAGGAGGGGTCGAACCCTCCACCCCCAACCCTGCGGTCAGTGACTGAGTCTGGTGCTGCGTGCGGGTGGCCAGCTGGTGGCACAGGCAGCTCGGCGCGTGTGCAGGGCATTCCGGGTGAAAAGAGAACCAGGAGTGGGGAAAAACACACACCAACAGTGAAGGCTGGGTGCGGCTCCTCATCCTGCTGCTGGCGCCCCCAGCTGTGCTCCAGCGCAGGCTTTGGGGATGAATCTCCTGGAACTGGGAGACTGTCGAGAGGCTTCCCACGTTGCTTGAAGATGTGTCAGTGTATGTGGAGACAATTCCCAGAGCCTGCAAGGCTCTGTTACTTGCACATCTTAACTAGCTGCAGGTGTTTGCATTCAGGACATGATCGTTTGCCAGGTGCCCCAGCTTTCATTTAGTCCTAAGATTCGATCTGCCCATCTCACTGACAAGCATTGTGAAGCACTCGGCCCAGGGTGGAGGGAGGCTGGAAGAAGCAGCGGCTGGGGGAAAGGCACCTACAGATACCTCCTGCCTCCTAGATTTCAGGGTGTCACAAGAGCTAGTCACAGCCACTGGCACTTGGCAGCCCTGTGCAGGGCTGACATTGCCTGAGCAGTGATGGCAAATTATGCCAGCACTCTACAGTGTGCTAGGGACAGACCTGGAAGGGTTTGGGACCCACCTTGACCAGTGTTGGTCCAAACCTCGAAAGAGATGTGTCTACGAGGAGCTGGAAGTGCTTCTGTAGCAGGCTGGCATGCCTGCCTTCCTCTCATATCAAAACAGTGGGTGTTTGTCCTGGGGAATGAAGGATGCTTCACTGTGCTTTTAGCCTGGATAGCTTAATCAGGGCTTTGTACAAACCCCACTAGAGCCACAGCCTCTCTCTTTCCTGTAACTGGAAGAAATTACATTGCAGTAGACACAACTTGCATCACGGAGTTAATGCTCATGATGGCTTGATTGTAATGAAGGGACAGTCTGACCTTAGTCACAATCCTTAGTTAGCAGCCATCCTGCTTGGGCTCCGCTTTTTAACATAAACTGAGGGCTTTGAGGCTTTTTTTAAAAACACATCAGTATGATTGACACTGCTGACAGTAACAGTCATCCAGCTCCTCTCCACACAGAGAGGTTTCCCACTCCTTTGGCCTGGGTGCATAGACATTTGGGACAGGTGAGACCCCATCCAAAATACCTGAGAAAAATCATAGAATCACAGAATTGTAAGGTTGGAAGGGACCTCAAGGAGCATCCAGTTCCAACTCACTGCCATAGGCAGGGACAGCTCTCACTAGTACAGGTCACTCAAGGCCTCCTCCAACCTGGTCTTCAACACTTCCAGGGAGGGAGCAGCCACAACCTCCCTGGGCAACCTGTGCCAGTGCCTCACCACCCTCACTGCAANCTCTCAGCCTGTCCTCATAGCAGAGCTGCTACAGCCCTCTGATCATCCTCATGGCCTCCTCTGGACCCTCTCCAACACTTCCATGTCCTTCCTGTGCTGAGAGTTCCAGAACTTCACACAGAAATACTGTGATTTCCTCTTGGAAGCAGATTTATTGCTGAGGTAGCGTCAAAAATGTGGGCACAGGGAGAAGGCTACCTGCCACTCTTCACCTAGGCAGTGTGGAAGTATTCATGGGGCTCCATAACTCAACCCCACTGGCAAAACCACGGAGGATTTTCTCTCTCTCTCTCTCTTTTTTTTTTTTTTTTTTTTTTTCCTCTTTAGTGTGTAAGAAATGAAAACATGAGCAGGAGTTCAGAAAAAGATGGGGATGGCCAAGGTTGAGGTATTTGTTCCCTAGCAAACTCCAGTTGGTTTCAATTGAGACAGAGTTTTCCCAGCTGATGTTTTGCAGAGCCAGCAGCAGATTCAGCTCCCTAAGCTCTGGGAGGGAAGGCAGGGCTAGAAGACACCCCTGTGCTCACCGACCGGCTGTGCTCACCCAGCCTCCTGCTGTCGAAAGACACAGCTGATCCCAGGGCTGAACCACTGCAAGGACAGCTCAGGGACAGAGATTGACTCTTCTTTTTTTTCCCTTGTGCCACAAGATGATGACAAAGTCACAACAAGTTAGTGGTTACTTGAAACTCTTTTTTTAGCAGCTGTGTTCTTACAGTATCACAATTAACAATCCCTTTGCCTCAAACACTTTAAGGGTCCTACAATAACTAGGAGCTTCCTGCCTCTTCCCTGGGTGTGAAACTTCCTCATGTGGGGCCCAGGATATTACCCTCAGGAAGGGAGGGCAGAAGAAGCAGGGCAGAGGTGGAAACAGTTAGGTTTATCAGTAGAAATTACAGCATAAATGACTGAAAATTCTACAATAACTTCCAGGCACAGAACCACCAGCAGCATGAGGGATGATGCTGTATTGAATCTGCACAGGATGGAGTCAGTTCGGCCAGGCTCTTTCTTGTAGAGATGTAGGTGAAGTAAGTTCAGTGATTGTCTGAAAGAGAGTGAGTCGGTCAAGGGAGAAATCACAGAATCACAGAAACATTCTGGTTGGAAAAGCCCCTCAGGATCACCAAGTCCAACCAATATCCCTACTCTACAAGGTGTACCCTAAACCATATCCCCAAGCAGCACATCCAAATGACTTTTAAATATATCCAGGGTTGGTGACTCAACCACCTCCCTGGGTAGCACATTCCAATGCCTGACCACACTTTCTATGAATTTATTTTTTTTTCCTAATGTCCACTTGAATCTTGAGAGCATTCCCTCTTGTTCTATCACTGTTTACCTGTGAGAAGAGACCAGCACCAACCTCTCCACAGCATCCTTTCAGGTAGCTGTAGACAGCAATGAGGTCTCCTCTCAGCCTAGTAGCCATGTTTCTGCTTTAATCACCTTGTGTTCCCTGCAGTCGCCTCACTTAACCTTCCCACCAGGATCCGTTTCCAGCAAACCACACTTGTAAATTTCCATTTCAAAGGCATCCACTAGACCAGTCAGCAAGTAGCAGTTCATCTCCAGAGCATTAAGGTGAGCAGTCCGGTCTGCACAGCTCAGCCCAGAGTCAGACAAGATGGTAGGAAGCTCATTGGAATGATAGGACACCACTGAAGAGAGGCAGAGAGTCGTGAGCACTCCTCGCCAGGCCCCTGAACCATCCCTCCCCTTTGGAGACTCAGAGCAGCAATCAGATTACCAAAGACTTGTGCTCACGTCTCATCAGTTTTAACATGGGGTGCCCCCTGCAACCCAAACCTCGTATGTGATGTCCTATCCTATTCCCACAGCCTCCTGTCAGCTCAAAGCAACACTCACTCAGAACTGATGCTTCCTGAAGTATTTTCCAGGGACATGTGGAAGTGGATTTTCTGTCAGCCTGCACTTACAGTGAACATGCACAGCTCAGCATTGTCCACCAAGATTACAGACCTGTATTACTGGAATGGATTGAAGGTGCAACCCAGCTGGTTGAGTCACATTAGCCTTTATATCATCATTGAGCTGCCAAAAGAGAGTAACCTTTTTCACACTGGCCAACACCAGCTCCTTAAGTTGCTCCTTATAAGATTTACTCTCCAAAATACTTTGGATCACAGAAGGATTAAGATTGAAAAAAAACCTCTCAGATCACCAAGTCCAATCTTTTACTCAACACCTCCATGACTGTGACCTGAATGAGCTTGCCAGGGAGAAGGGTGATTAAAAGCTGGCTGTTAATAAAGTATGTGGGCAACAGGGGTGTCTGACTCAGGTAAAAGCAGAGGGCTTTCACTCCACGCCATGCTCCTGCCTGTCAAAACTACTTTGGGTTGGGATTTTTTTGTTTCTCCTATGAGGACAGGCTGAGAGAGTTGGGGTTCTGCAGCCTGGAGAAGAGAAGGCTTCCAGGAGACCTTAGAGTAGCCTTCCAGGATCTGAAGGGGGCTACAGGAAGGCTGGGGAGGGACTATTGACAAGGTCTTGTAATGCCAGGACAAGGGGCAAAGGTTTTGAAGTGGCAGAGGGGAGATTTAGACTGGATGTTAGGAGGAAGTTGTTTGCAGTGAGGGTGGTGAGACACTGTCACAGGTTGCCCAGGGAGGTTGTGGCTGCTCCCTCCCTGGAGGTGTTGAAGGCCAGGTTGGAGGAGGCCTTGAGTGAGCTGTGCTAGTGGGAGGTGTCCCTGCCTATGGCAGGGGGTTGGAACTGGATACTCCTTGAGGTCCCTTCCAACCTTACCGTTCTATGATTCTATGATTCTATGACATGCTTGCTTTAGGTAGATGGGAGCAACCCTTGAAGAATAATTTTTTTTTTTTCTTTTCCCCAGACAAATTGGCTGCCTGGAAATACATGTATGTAGGTAGCTGTCAGGTGGCTGTGAGTGTCAGCACCACACTGGCTGAGCTGGCCGACACCACTCCATGCCTTGCCCACCCCNAAAATGACAACTCCAATAGAAGATTTGCTCTGGATATTGCTGATATTGCTTTGTGCCTTGCCTTTATAAAACTTCCCCGCTGGCTATTTTTCCAGCCAGGGAATTTTACCCAGATGAATGTGCTCACCTCCCTCTCACCAGCTGCCAAAATCCTCCTTCTCTGTGAGTGGAAATCATGCTGTGGCCCCCAGACGATGGGAGCCATGGTGTTCTTTACGAGGGGAGGTGAAGTAAAACCATTCCCCACATTAAGAACTGTGCAAGCCAGCATGCTGCGAGGTGAAGTGGTTTGCCAGGTGGAAGGAGGATGGAGCCTGGTTCTCAGGAGCTCTGTTTCTGCAGTGGTGGGGATGCCCACCTGCCCCCACAGGGAGACCACAGACACTGGGCAGCATTGTCACCAGTGCACTATCACTTCCCCAACCCCACAAGGACAGATGGCGGGAGGGAACCACCTGCAACACACTGACCCCCCCCAGACCAGGCATAAATAAATCTTCACCAGAAAAAAATAATATATTCTTCCAAAATCCCTGCAAAAATTAGGTACTGAAAGTGGGTGTTGTGAGCCAGCAGCACAGTGGTGGCAGCTGGAAAGATCTCTGAACATCTCGGCAGTGTCTAAGTGCTGGAGATAAGTGAAGGGAGAGTTAGATGAAGCCAAAATCCGTATGCCAGAGCACGTGCCTGGGGATGTTTAGGTCTGTTTGCTTAATCAACAGAAAAAAACACTCTTTGAAAGCAACTCAGAGTGTCCAAATCAGAGCACAGTGTCTGCAGAGTCCTTCACTACTAGCACAGCAAAACAGCTGATGTCTCAAAATGTGGTATTCATTGTGGCTTTGTGGGAGGAAGAGGCTGGAGATGAAGTGGCTGCCTATATGCAGGTAGGTAACTAAAACCCAAGGCAGGGTGACAGACACCCTGCAAACGAGGCAGTGCCACTCCCTGGGTTGGTAGGGTCGGTAAAGGTGGTAGCAGCTCCCTCGCAGTGGCTTCATCTCCGCGCTTGTAGTGTGTGTTCTTAACACCTTCCTTCACTGCAAAACTGAAGTATTTAACCCAAAACACACAAACAAATCTGTTATTCTCCTCCTTTATTAACCTTCCCAGTCCTCTGAAATCTCACACAAAGAGAAAGCTCTTCTCTCTCCCTTTGTCTGAGCAAAGAGGCTTAAACTTTAGAGGTGAATAGCGAGGTGCACGCGTGTGGAACACCACACACACACACACACGCACACACACACACACTCACACACACACACACCCCCCTCGTGTAACCAGGCACAGGCAGTGCACTCTTCCCCCTCTTCTATAAATACAGACACACATATGTACACCCCCAGATACACAGGCGTGTGTGCCTGTGTGCGCACAAAGACAGAGCGAAAGGCTCCTCCAAAATGAAAGACAAATGTTACAGAACAATATTCCCAAGCCCTCGGATCCCTAATCATGAGTTTGATGCAATATTTGCCCTAATGGGAAATGATAACTGGCACCATTCCAAAGCAAACCTCGAAGAAAGGAGCAATAAAAAAGGAAAATGCTAGCTTGGCAGTTAAAGAAAGAGGAGCCGAAGCGAGAACTGCTGTCGGAGATAATAAAGAATTAACCACAAACCCCTTTTCTATTAAGCACAAAAAAGAATATTAAAATAACATGCCCCCTCCCTAAATGTTTCAAGGTTTGTGTCATGGTTTGCTGTGTAGCTTCCCTGGGACGTTCTGCAGCCCTCCTCCTCCCCTCTCATGCAAGGAAGGCTGCTGCACTCCGGCACACAGCACCAGCTTGCTTACCATCTCACTCTTTTTTTTTTTTTCACTAACTTGCACAGATCACTGAATCAGAGAATCACAGAATGGTAGGAGCTGGAAGGGACCTCTGTAGGTCATTGAGTCCAACCTCCCTGACAGAGCAGGATCGCCCAGGCCAGGTCACACAGAAATGCTCTCAGGCAGGTCTTGAAAGTCTCTAAAGAAGGAGACTCTGCCACTTCTCTGAGCAGCCTGCTCCAGGGCTCCAGCACCCTCACAGCAAAGAAACTTCTCCTCAAGTTGAGATGGAATTTCCCGTGTTGCAGTTTGTGCCCACTGCCCCTCATCCTATCACTGGGCACCACTGGAAAAAGACTGACCCCTTCTTCTTGACACCACCCTCTCAGTCTGCTCTTCTCCCAACTTAGCAGATCCAGGTCTCTCAGCCTCATGCTCCAAATCTTGACCTATCCAAGGTGAGGGGAAAAAATTACATGTGGTAAATGACACAAAAAAATTTTTTTTTATTTGTCTGGGATAAAAATTGTTGCAAAGAAAATTGAATTAACAACCACTAGATAGAGGAGAGAAGAAAACAGAAGGGAAGGTTTCCCGTCAGGAGGCACTTCTGCATACAAGACCCTCCTTGGGAGACTGCCAGGACATGCTGTGGTGTCACCAATAAGCAGAGATGCTGCTGTCTGCTGAGCATTGTTTGTCTGAGGTCAGTCAGTGCTGCAGGAGAAGTGAGGCTGAGCTTAGGGCAAGTGTGCCTCAGCAATGCCAAGCCAGGGAGGGCCCCAAATGGACATCCATGTCTGGCTGGCCTTTTTGCCTGGCTTTTGCCCAGTCTGCTCAAACTGTTTTAACAGCAAGACCTAACATAAGCATCCTTTGAAATTTCCACCTCGACCAAGAAGCAGATTTCATGATGGCAATTTTTAATTTTAAGAGGAGGTAGCCAGGGCACTATGCACCCAACAGGTGGAAGGAGTCAAAGAAACCCTCAGGAAGCTTCTGTATCAAAGCCATTGTGACCTAACTTTACACAGAGAGGCACTAACCACACTGAGAAATTAAATACAACTACTCCTTTGGTACTTTCTTATTATATGGGTCTTTAATATGCAGCTTGACTAGCTCCAATGGGGTTTCACAGAGCTGGTGCTCAGGCATGCACTAGGAGCGGCCTGAACCCAAAATGACACAAGCCAGAAAGACAGAAGGTGCACCATAGAATCACTGAGGATTTATTGCAAGTGTTAAATGAAGCACATCTGCCCATCAGAGCTCGCTTTAAAAAAACCCAAAAAACAAACAATGTGTATCTTGCACTGATCTTAGCCACTAAGAGGGTAAAATTTGAGAAGATGGAAAGAAAAAGTCCACCTGTAGGACGGATTTTTTTTAAAACCTAGCAGGTTTGCTTTCTGTGTAGAACTCTTTCTACAGCTCAGGTGTGCTGGTTTGAGGCTAAGTGGAATCTTTTAATTTTAAAAAAATTATATTATAGGCTGTGAAAAGCAAACAGTGGCGATGTCTACTTCACTCACAGGCTAGCTGAGATGTATAAAAACCAGGACACAAACACAGATAGTGTGAGAGAGAGTCTCTCTGAGCTGTGTGTCTTCTGGCCTTTCTCCTGTGTAACCCAACTAACCACTCTGCTTCTAACCTCCCTGGCCCATCCTCCAAGCTCACCTTGCACCTAAGGCAGACCCTGGGGTAAGGTAGAGGGGTGAGAAGAAGGTGGAAGGGTGGTTGGGAGCCCCTCCTGGGGTCTCTGATTTCTGGGAGGGGAGTTGTGTTTCTGTATTCCCTTTAACTTGTCTATGTCTGTAACTATTCCTGTCTGTTGTGTCTATCTCTGCTTGTACATTGTGCTGAGCTGTAAACAGAGCTTCAGTCCTTAACTTCCAGCCGGCTGAGCCTAGTTTGGGGGATTTTAATTGTATGGGGGTCAGGGAACTCCCAAACCATCACATCAGGAAACCACTAATGCAATGTATAGCTCAGAGACAAAAATCCAAACTCTCTCCCCGGCTCTGTGAGTGCAGAAAAGCAGAGCTAAACATCAGCTGAGTGCCTGCATTTAGCGGTACTCAACTAGAATTACACCGAGGATTGCATGGTTCAAAGCCAACTGTTTACCTGCCAGCACCAGCCCAGGTTAATGTCTAAGGTGAGCTTCAAAAAAAAAGCAAGATCAATAAACGTGTGGGTGGAAAGTTTTTTTAAAAAAATAACTGCTGGAAATAGTGAGCCAAGATCTTCAGAACAACTTGTCTCTGCCTGAGGTACAGGCAGGCTGGTTTTCAGATCAGTCACCTACAACTGTGGTGTCATGAAGCAGGGAAAAACAAAACAACCCACCCAGAGTCATTTTTAGCAGAGAACATCAGCAGCTCCTCTCACATTCATATCCATCCTGGTTAGATTCACTGCCAAACCCTAAATCCTTATTTGATTTATCAATCACCGTTTTATATGGTTAATTCATATGTTCATTAGACAACTCCATCCCCCCAAGGTAATCACTTAAGGTACTGCTGGCATCTCAACATGCGCAAATGGATAATTCTTAATGACCTTCCAAGCTGACATATTTTTGGCACCAGTTTTCTGTATCCTAATTTCAAGCTGCCTCTCTGGTGCTGTCGTAGGGCTGACTCCACTCAGGAAGGAGGACTTGAAATTGGAGGTCTTTAGTAAGATTGTTCCCATCAGTTATCTGCAGGACGATTACAATTACCTCCTTGGATGAAACTCCCTGAGTTTCCAGCTGTTTCCCAGCACGGGAAGCAGCCCTCTGTTTCTGCAGCCTTGCAGGAGAAAGCCTTCACAGCATACAGTCTGGATGGGGCTGTGACTTCTTCAGTGTCTCCACTTCCAATTTTTGGCCTGCAGATGCTCTGTGCAAAAATATGAAAGACAATGTTTTGGTAAAAAGAGGTCATAGTTCTGTGTCATGGCCCCCAGCTTGCCCTCCCACAAGAGCAGGTCAGCTTCAAAGATTTCCTGCTGCAGGTCAGTGCAGTGCAGGTGAGACCCAAACTGATGTAGATACAGCAGAATACCTGACAGCAGAACTCACACTCTAGATCTGTGGATGGGTCCATCACTGGCTGTGTTTGCAGGACCACAGAGGGATTAGATCAGCTACCAGCAAGTGCAGGAATGTTTTTCCTGGTCTCAGTTGGATAGATGTGATGACCATGAGTCACAGTAATACCTAGACTCCATGAGCCTGGCTCTCATGCAGGCATAATCTCTGCTAGGACTGCTTGTTAACGCCATCCCCAACTGCACACTGCTACTGCTGCTCAGTAGCAGCAAAAAAAAGAGGCCGGGGGGAGGGGGAGTGCATTAGTGTCTTAAACACAAGGTTTCCAGGGCTGCCATCATTTCCACAGTGCTTCCCAGAGCAGGTCTAGGCAATTTCTGGTATTTCTCAGAGATTACAAGAGAAGAGAGGAAGAAATGTTGGGGGGGAAGGTGGAAGAAATGCTGGGGGGAAAGCAAGGTAGACACAAGTGTCACCATGCACTGAGGTTTGGCACCTGGTTTTTATACACTGTGAAGGGGCTGAGATGAGATAAGAGAGAAAAGTACCTGGAGCACAGCCCTGTGAGGAGAGGCTAAGGGAGCTGGGGTTGTTTAGCCTGGAGAAGAGGAGGCTCAGGGGTGACCTCACTTCTGTCTACCACTACTTGAAAGGAGCCTGTAGCCAGATGGGGTTGGTCTCTTCTCCGAGGCAACCAGCAACAGAACAAGGGGACACAGTCTCAAGTTGTGCCAGGGGAGGCCTAAGCTGGATATTAGGAGGAAGTTCTTGCCAGAAAGAGTGATTGGCATTGGAATGGGCTGCCCGAGGAGGTGGTGGAGTTACCATCCCTGGAGGTGTTCAAGAAAAGACTGGATGGGGCACTGAGTGCCATGGTCTAGTTGATTGGATAGGGTTAGGTAGCAGGTTGGGCTGGAGGATCTTGGAGGTCTCGTCTTACCTGGTTTATTCCATGATTCTATGAAAAGAGCCTTTCCTCATCTGGTAGCTGATGGGACTGACCTAGTTCCTCAAGGAACAACCACTGTGGCAAGCAGTGGTGGGTGGTGGAAGAAGCTGGCAGAGGTGGGCAACCTGCGTCCCCCATGCACAGCACACTGCCAGCAGCACCCAGCAGCCACTGGAAAGTTGAAGAAAAGAGTTTGCATCCCATCCTCAAAAGCACAGCTCGGGCTGCAAATCCAAATGTATGGACAAAATGTAAATGCATTGTGACAAGCTGTACGGAGAATCAAAACACGGAACAAGGAGCGTATGTTTCTCTGAGGGAGATGTCCTTTATCTCACAGGCAGAATGAAGTGCGTGGCATTCAAATGTTAAGATTTTTACACACTTTCATGAAATACTAAAGAGAAACCAATAGGAAAAAAAAAAAAAAAAGCCACAACAAGAAAATAACCCAAGTCCGTGTCACTTCTCAGCTAGTTTGGTTATTGCTGCTCCTGAGTACTGTAACATATGCACTTTCCTTTTGAAAACGTATCAAAGTTGTTATTTTGGGGGTGGGATAAACTCTTACCCATGCATATCTTATGTTTCGAAGCCAAGAATGCTTAAGAACCTGCTCTGGATCTGCACATCAGATGCATAAGTGATTAGTGACAAGTGACACAGAAACAGAGAATGTGCTGTGTTACGATGAATAATAAACACGCGCAATTTATGCAGGCAGAGCGAGCGGGGAGATGGCATCCTGAGCTTTTTTTTTTTTACTTTCCACATAAATAATGTGAATCCCTCAGCAACGAAGCCAGGCTGGATCAGGAGTTTCTCCAGCCAGTGAGAAGGGGTCACTTATGAGCAGGGCTCGTGCTCTCCCGTGGGTCAGTGCAGAATGAAGTGATCATAGAATCATAGAATGGTAAGGTTGGAAGGAACCTCAAGGATCATCCAGTTCCAACCCCCTGCCATAGGCAGGGACACCTCCCACTAGCACAGCTCACTCAAGGCCTCCTCCAACCTGGCCTTCAACACCTCCAGGCAGGGAGCAGCCACAACCTCCCTGGGCAACCTGTGCCAGTTTCTCACCACTCTCACTGCAAAAAACTTCCTCCTAACATCCAGTCTAAATCTCTCCTCTGCCAGTTCAAACCCATTCCCCTTGTCCTGGCATTACAAGACCTTGTCAATAGTCCCTCCCCAGTCTTCCTGTAGCCCCGTTCAGATCCTGGAAGGCTACTCTGAGGTCTCCTGGAAGCCTTCTCTTCTCCAGGCTGCAAAGCCCCAACTCTCTCAGCCTGTCCTCACAGCAGAGCTGCTGCAGCCCTCTGAGCATCTTGGTGGCCTCCTCTGGACCTGCTCCAACACTTCCATGTCCTTCCTGTGCTGGAGGCTCCAGAACTGCACACAGGGCTGCAGGTGGGGTCTGAGGAGAGCAGAGTAAAGGGGCAGAATCCCCTCCCTTGCCCTGCTGCCCACACTGTTCTTGCTGCAGCCCAGCACTTGGTTGCTGTCTGGGCTGCACTCACACTGCAGTGGCGGCTGTTAATTGTCTCCAAGTTGGAAAAAAAAGAATTCATGGTGGGCAAATTTATTTTTATTTTACTTTCTGGGAGAAAGGAGCTTTTAACAAAGTGGGGGGGTGGGGGTGGTGAAATTGACAGACAAATACTCGTGTTGTTTTCTGCTCCTGAGGTTTTTGGAGAGCATTGCTACAGCGTACAGCGTAATAAAAACTTGGCTTTGCTATAGGATGGGTGGCACCTATCTGAAAAGATGTAATAACTAATTGATTTCTGATTGAACAAACTCTGGTTTTATCACAGAATCACAGAACTGTAGAGGTTGGAAGGGACCTCCAGAAATCGAGTCCAACCTCCCTGCCAAGGCAGGGTCCCCTAGGGTAGTTTGCGCAGGTATGCATCCAGGTGGGGTTTGAAAGTCTCCAGAGGACACAACTCCACAACCTCTCTGGGTAGCCTGTTCCAGGGGTCTGTCACAGTCACTGTAAAGAAGTTTCTCCTTATGTTGAGGTGAAACCTTCTCTGTTCCAGTTCGTAACTGTTGCTCCTCTTCTTATTGCTACTGACCACCAAAAAGAGATTGGCCTCAGCCACTTTGCCACCACCCCTCAGATCTTTGTATGCATTGATCAGATCTCCTCTCAGGCTTCTCTTCTCCAGACTAAACAGCCCCAGGGCCCTGCCTCTCTTCCTAGAAGAGATGCTCGAGTCCTCCAATCCTGGGTGAAGTTACCCCAGGAAAGTTGAGGGCACTCCCCTGGGAAGCTGACAGGGCGGAGGAGAGCCGGCAGCAGGGTTCAGAAGGGCTATGGTATGCCTGGGAGGGGGCCACCTCACTGCTTTTGCAGTCCCCATTAGCAAAACCAGTCATAATCCCTGCAAAATGCCAACCCAAATGCCAGCTGGACATTTGTGCTTAGCCCAGCTCTTGTGTTTAAAGTCATGTGTGTGTGTGTCTGCCATGCACAGACACCAGAGATGTTGGGTGATGTCCATGTGTGCTCCCTCATCCTTATGTGTGTTCAGCCAGAGGGACAGTCCTGGGTGACCACTGGAACCTCTTGCAATATCCCCATGCAGTCACAGAATCACAGAATCAACCAAGCTGGAAAAGACCAGTCCAACCTATCACCTAACACCTTCTAATTAACTAAACAGCGGCACTAAGTGCCTCCTCCAGCCTCCTTTTAGACACCTCCATGGGCCCTGACTCCACTACCTCCCTGGGCAGCCCATTCCAATGCCAATCACTCTTTCTGTGAAGGTATCTCCTTTCCCCTGCCCCTTGCTGCCCACCCACATATGAGCCACCTTGCAGGGAAAAAAAAAAACCAAAAATACTTCTTTTTTTTTTTTTAATAACTTTTTTTCCTTTTAATTAAAAAAAATTTTAAAAATCCCAAATGCACCTGCCACTTAACTCTGCACATCTTTTTTTTCCTGGCTGGCCTGGCCTGCCAACTCTGAGCAGGCTTTTCTCTCCCTCTCTCCCTCTCTCTCTCTCATTTTTACACTTCCAGAAATGTGTGCACTTAGATAAAAGTAGAACTGAGAGGGGAAAATGCATATTCTGCTAAACAGAGGAAGGGGGGGGGGGGGGGCGG
>VWZE01023705.1:126179-136838 GCA_013396675.1 Eubucco bourcierii
GCCTCTGCCGTAACTGTGGGTACGCTGCGAGCAACCTGAGCTTTACCCTGTGCTGCCCCACGATCTGCACTGCAAGGCACTGCCGCACAGACTGCCCACAAGGAACCAATCAACTATCTCTGAATTCCTACTCCACCGCCGTGAGTAGCACAGACGTTCCCTTGGGCTCCAGGCTGCCTTTGTTTGTCAGCGTGGCAAAGCTATTTTTTATAGCAAACCTTTTCCANACGGACTGCCAGCGTCGGACCGTCAGATCCTGCCTGCCCGTTGCAGGGACCTGCCTCTGCCGTAACTGTGGGTACGCTGCGAGCAACCTGAGCTTTACCCTGTGCTGCCCCACGATCTGCACTGCAAGGCACTGCCGCACAGACTGCCCACAAGGAACCAATCAACTATCTCTGAATTCCTACTCCACCGCCGTGAGTAGCACAGACGTTCCCTTGGGCTCCAGGCTGCCTTTGTTTGTCAGCGTGGCAAAGCTATTTTTTATAGCAAACCTTTTCCAAGCTTTCTGATTTTCTCTGAATTACTAAATTCCCTGCAAGCATCCTTGTGAAAGATCTTCCTGACTGAATTTCTGAACCCATCTAATTAATTTATATAGAGTTGTGGGCAGGGCTTTCTGGAAATAAAATAACTGCAGGTTTTGTAATTCCTGCCTCATGAATTCCCACAACCCAGTCGGTTGGTTGGTTGGTTGGGTTTTAATGGATAATGTGGAATATTGTATCTCCTTCTGGGCCCTTCTGTTCAGGAAGTGCAGGGAACTGCTTGAAAGAGTCCAGCACAGAGCCACAAAGATGGGGAGTGGAACATCTCCCTTCTGAGGAAAAGCTGAGGGAGCTGGGGCTCTTTGGCCTGGAGAAGAGGAGCCTGAAAGGTGACCTCATTCATGTTGATAAAGATGTGAAGGGTGCATGTGATGAGGAGGGAACCAGGTTCTTAGGTGATGTCCAGTGATAGAACAAGAGGCAACGGGTGCAAGCTGGAGCAGAGGAGGTTCCACGTGAACATAAAGAAAAACTTTTTCACTGTGAAGGTGACAAAACACTGGAATGGGCTGCCCAGAGTGGTTGTGGAGGAATGGAGACATTCAAAACCCACCTGGATGTGCTCCTGTATGACCTACTCCAGGTGATCCTGCTCTGGCAACAGTGCTGGACTCGATGCTCTTTCCATGTCCCTTCCCATCCCTAACGTTCTGTGATTCTGTGATAATATGAGAAAATAAGCTTTCAGGTTGACTTTGTGGGATCACACAGGGGAAAGACAACTCTGTCATACCCTTGCTTAGATACTGTGAGACAATGCATGCATCCAAATCCAGCCTTCCACAGCATGCTGTGACTGCATCTTGTTCCCAACATGTCACCCAGTGTCCCACCCAGCTGACCTTACCTCAGGCCACACCACAGCCTATTTGCCACAAGAGGGAAAATCCAGCATGAGCTTCTCTCGTGACAGTGTTCCACATTTGGGGCCATGCTGAGGATATGCATTCAGCCACTGGGAAAGGCCTTTGCTGCATCCCTCTGCATGATCTGCCCCTGACATGATAGAGACAGCAACGGTGGGCAAAGGCTGTGGGTAAAGCAGCCCTACATGGAGTGTGGACTTCTGTGATGTGGGAGTTGGCAACAGACTGGGCAGCCTGCCAGCAGAAAGGGGTCAAAACCTCATTACCAGAGTGCCCAAAGCCTGAGCAGAGCAGCTCCTCAGAACTGACTCAGGCTGCTCCTTCCTCTGAGCCACAGCTCTGACCAAAATGCACTTTCACTTCCTCACAGGAGGCATCAATGATTGAACAGAGCCTGTGAGATGCACCCAAAGTTATTAAAAAAAAAAAAAAATTAAATTAAATTTTAAAAAATCTTTCTCCTCCAAGATTATCAGCTTCTGTGTTTTACCATCATAGGTGAAAATTTGGTTTGAAATCTTAGGATACATAGAACTACAGAATGCATTGGGTTAGAAGGGACCTTTAAAGGTCATCCCTCCAATCTCCCTCCAGTCAGTAGAAACACCTGCAACTAGAGCAGGTTGTTCAGATCCCCAGACAAACAGGTTCCAGGGAGGGAGCATCTACCACCTCTCTGGGCAACCTGGGCCAGTAGTTCACCACCCTCAGTGTAAAAGATTTCTGTCTTTCTATCTAGTCTAAATCTTCCTCTTTTAAAGGTTTTGAACCATGTCACAACAGGCCTTGCTCAAAAGTTTGCCCCCATCTTTCTGATTAGAGCCTTCTGAAGCTCATGTTCTCTTGTCGGTGCTTTAATGCATCTGAGCCTGGCTTTGCTGCTCTTTGTGAGTGGTTTATGATGTATAAAAAAAAGGAACTGTATCAAAATAGCAAATAACAAGATTATGTATCAACCTGTTGATAATTCTGACAGGAAAGCTGAAAAGCAGCGCTGAGTTAAAAAATACTGTTCAGCCTTCCTGGGTAATAGTCTAAAACCTGAGGTGAGACCTCCACGCTTCAAGTTTCAGCTGCTTACTTCTGATAATTTTGATGAGCTGTAATAATATTCCCTCCCCACCCCCCTACCCCCTTTTTTGTTTTTTTACTAGAAAGTGTTTCTGCAGATGCTCCAGGAGTTAGGAAAGCTATTAAATCCTTGTGGATTGAAGGTAGAAAAATAAATTGTATGTATTTTAGACTCTGAATGATCTTCCTATAGCAATTTTCGGGGGGTGTGTGTGGGGGGAGCAACAACCCTATGAAGAATTCTGCAATTTTAATCTCCTCAGTAGCTTCCCATTACTAAACAAGCAGAACGCCACAGCACAAATGTGGATGTTACATGTCATCTTGATCTGCTGCTTTTTTCTTTCATTAAAGCTTTAATGCAGCAATTATGGCTACGTTGCCCTATAAAAAAAGGAAAAGGCAGTTTACTTTAAAAAGTGAAATTGCATAGCCTACTATTTAATTATACACAAATGTAAATGGCCTATTTTTCCATAACTGGTTATTACAGCACTGTTTTACTTTCTGAGTTTTCACAATCTCTAAAACCTACAATGCTTCCTGCTATATAATTGTTTTGCTACATTATTGTTTTCATCTTATTTTTTCTTTTAATGCGAGTGCAGCGGGATAAATCTTGGTTTTAAGCCAGCCAGTACTTCATCTACTTAAGCTTTTATAGATGAAGATTGCTGTAATTATCAGAATACCCGCTTATTTCTGAAGTATTATCTTGGCAACCTGCTGGCATTTACAACCAATTAACAAGCTTTGCCCATTAGTTGCATAAGGGGTATCACGGAGTAAAGCCATTGTGTGCTAATTTTCTATTTTAGATAATCAGTTTGGCCATCCGAAATGGAAAGGGGAAGAAAAGAAAGGTTTGACACCCAGTGGCAGACGTGTAAAAATGACTACGTGCCTCCCAGAAACAAAGGTATCCAGCGACTGCGTGATTGCTTCACTGTCGTCACCACCGGGGTTTAAGTACTCAGTCCCTTTGTCTTTTTTGGAAGAGAAAATAGAAAGTACGGCTTCAGCAAAGTAATCGCCTCCTCTTTTTATTTTTTAAACAGACTGGCTTCTCCCTCTGTCCTCCCGGGCTGGTAATTTCACCAAATTATAGAAGTGTTAAACACGGAGGGGGAAAAAAAGAAAAAAAAAAAAAAAAAAAAAAAAAAAAAAGGAGAAAGAGCGAGAGGAAAAGACCTGGGGTCTGCTGGAAGCGGCAGCTTCCCCCTCCCCGTCCCGGGGCTGTGCCGAGCTTCTCCGGCTCTGCTTAGCAGCAGAGTGTGTGGTTAAAGCCGTGCGCCGGGGGCTTTAAACAGGCGATGCTATGAGCAAATGGGCTCCTGGCTGCCAGCTGCAAGCCAGCCTCGGCCATCTCCTCCAGCCTTGGAGGTGCCTGGGGCAGGCGAACTCCCAGCAAAGAGACGCTGCCCGCTTCTAAATATAAAGCTGTGGCTGTTCAGGGCGATTTTGTAAAACTCTGGTGAAGGCAGTTTCCTTTCCCTGTTGCCTGGTGCAGAGCAGGGAGGATGCATCGCCCTGTGGGTACCCTGAGCAGGGGGGATGCACCTGCCTCTGGCCACAGTGCTGCATCCTGACAGCACCCTCTGAAGTGTTTGACCCTGCCAGACTCATCGCCAGAGCTGCCCCTTCAGTACCCCAGCTCCATTTTACTGCCCCATTCACACAGCCTTTAGTCAGGTGCTGCCTGAAGCGTTGTGTACTCCAAAGCTGGCACAATAGGGATGTGGGAAGAGCCTGCTCCAGCATCCCAAATCAACACTGTGGGCACAGGCTACCCCACACACCAAACCAACACTGTGGGCACAGGCTACCCCACACACCAAATCAACACTGTGAGCATGACCTGCTCCACCACCCCAAATCAGCATTGTGGACACAGCCTGCTCTAGCGTCCCAAACCCACACTATGGGCACAGCCTGCTCCACCGCTCCAAATCAGTACTGCAGGCACAGCCTGCTCTAGCACCTGGAACCAGTACTGTGGGCACAGCCTGCTCCACCACCCCAAATCAGCACTGCGGGCACAGCCTGCTCTAGCACCTGGAACCAGCTCTGTGAGCACAGTCTGCTCTAGCACCTGGAACCAGTACTGTGGGCACAGCCTGCTCCACCACCCCAAATCAGCACTGCGGGCACAGCCTGCTCTAGCACCTGGAACCAGCTCTGTGAGCACAGCCTGCTCTAGCACCTGGAACCAGTACTGTGGGCACAGCCTGCTCCACCACCCCAAATCAGCACTGCGGGCACAGCCTGCTCTAGCACCTGGAACCAGCTCTGTGAGCACAGCCTGCTCTAGCACCTGGAACCAGTACTGTGGGCACAGCCTGCTCCACCACCCCAAATCAGCACTGCGGGCACAGCCTGCTCTAGCACCTGGAACCAGCTCTGTGAGCACAGCCTGCTCTAGCACCTGGAACCAGTACTGTGGGCACAGCCTGCTCCACCACCCCAAATCAGCACTGCGGGCACAGCCTGCTCTAGCACCTGGAACCAGCTCTGTGAGCACAGCCTGCTCTAGCACCTGGAACCAGTACTGTGGGCACAGCCTGCTCCACCACCCCAAATCAGCACTGCGGGCACAGCCTGCTCTAGCACCTGGAACCAGCTCTGTGAGCACAGCCTGCTCTAGCACCTGGAACCAGTACTGTGGGCACAGCCTGCTCCACCACCCCAAATCAGCACTGCGGGCACAGCCTGCTCTAGCACCTGGAACCAGCTCTGTGAGCACAGCCTGCTCTAGCACCTGGAACCAGCACTGTGAGCACAGCCTGCTCCACCAACCCAAATCAGCACTGCGGGCACAACCTGCCCTAGCACCTGGAACCAGCACTGTGAGCACAGCCTGCTCCACCAACCCAAATCAGCACTGCGGGCACAACCTGCCCTAGCACCTGGAACCAGCACTGTGAGCACAGCCTGCTCCACCAACCCAAATCAGCACTGCGGGCACAACCTGCCCTAGCACCTGGAACCAGCACTGCGAGCACAGCCTGCTCTAGCACTCCAAATCAGCACTGTGGGCATAGCCTGCTCTAGCACTCCAAATCAGCACTGTGGACGCAGCCTGCTCCAGCACCCCAAATCAGCACTGTGGACACAGCCTGCTCCACCACCCCAAATCAGCACTTCAGGCACAGCCTACTCCAGTACCCCAAATCAGCACTGTGGGCACAACCTGCTCCACCACCCCAAATCAGCACTTCAGGTACAGCTTGCTCCAGCATCCCAAATCAGCACTGTGGGCACAGCCTGCTCCACCACCCCAAATCAGCACTGTGAGCACAGCCTGCTCCACCACCCCAAATCAACACTGTGGGCACAGCTTGCTCCACCACCTCAAATCAGCACTGCTCTGTACCTTCCATGCACCGCCGTTGCCCTGTGGCAGCCCATGCCCTCACCTTCACACCCCATCTCTGCTGCCCAACCCACACCAGATACATGGTTCCCTCTTTCTCCACCTCCCAGTGACCCCAGGCTGTCATTTTGGCCTCTCTCTGCATCTCCAGCCCATCCTGGGGCCACAAAGCCCCCCTCCATGCCAAGGCTATGTGGCATCAGGCAAAAGGGGGGCACGGCTCCTGCCTGGGGAGCCTCAAGGTAAGCACTGATGATGGGAGGATTACGCTGGAGGCAGTGGGCCTCTCCTGCGTAATTGTATATCAAATGAGCTGTTAGACCTGGTAGGAAAGCCTGCCTCGTGTAATCAGGATGGAAACTAATCAGTTTAAAGACGAGCACAGCCCTTTAAAGCATGGTTAGATCCCATTTACTCCCTCGAAGAGAACGGGTGAGCGGTTCCTGTCGTAAAGCGGTTTTATAGAACGTAGCAAACTGTACACTGATGTGGTTTATTTGCCTCCTGTGGTTTAGATTCATATTTTCCTTTGGCATAAGTTAAACAAAATTAAGACTATGATTATGCTAAGAGGGTGCAGCCAGTGAAGTAAAGATGGAAGCTGTTGAACTCCTCGAAGTCGTAAAGAATTATCAACTGTGCAATTAGTAAAGACTGAGCATAGACAGTGGAGTCTATTAAGCCATAAATGAATGAGGAAAAAAAAATTGTGCTTGGCAATTTTGTGTGTGTATTTGTCTTAATTATTCCAAATTAGTTGCTATTGACTACACTCATTAGAAAATTTAAGTAAGGTACAGCATAAACCCCTTCCTGCAAAATGAATCCAGTTACATAGCCAAACCATTAAAAAACAAAACAGAACAAAACAATTCTTTAAGCTACTAAAAAGAAAGGAGGAGAAAGGGCTGATGAGTGGAGGAACAAGCCTGGCTCTGAGCACCTTGCAGCCCCAGGCTTGAGCATGCTGAAGCCCCTCAACTGCTGCCAAGCAGTACAGAGCCTAGCAGCCTTCCCTCCTGCCAGCTCCAGCAGCATGAGAGCTCACAGTTGTCCGCCTTTATGGACACCCATGGATATTTCCTTCCCCATCCCAGGCACAGCCAAGCTGGGGAGGCTACCTGCAGTGGGGCAGCATGCCATCAGCCCAGCAGCACTAGCAGGCTGCTGGTATCCCCCCCCTCTGAAGATCATTGTTGAAACTTAGAATGAAGGAAAGAAAGAAGGAAGGATGGAATTTGGAAAGAAGAAAGGAAGGAATTCAGAAGGAATTTGGATGAAAGGAAAGAAAGAAAGGAGGAAAGGAAGGAAGAGAGAAGTAAAGAAAAAAGGAAAGTCGGAGGAGGAAAAGAGGAAAGGAGGAGGAAAGGAGGAAAGGAGGAAAGGAAAAGGAGGAAAGGATTTCTCCCAGCCCTCCCTCCTGAAGGGCACTTGAGAGATAAAGCTTACCCCAAGGCAAAAGAGAACGTTTTTGTGCATGGCCCAGCCAAGCTGCTCTGAGAGCCCAATCCTGTGGGCAGCAGAGCAAATGTCCCACAGAGGTGCCCCCCCTGCCCACAGTCACTGCCACAATGACACTGGAGGGGTCATGTCACTGCCTGTTGTCTTCTTGGGGTACTTTCAGGTGATGCAACTAGCCCAGGGCAGGAGTGATCTGAAGTAACAGATCTCATCCAAAAAGGAGCATTTCAGAAAAAAACATTTTTTTTCCCCACACCCCACCCTCCCCCGTGGTGTTTTGTGCATTAAAAGTTTCTATTTCTTGTTCTGAAACATGATTTGGAGATCCCTGCTTCTGGTCTTTCATTTAGTTTTCAGAATACAGATGGTTAATGCCAGAAGACAGATACCAGAAGGTTAGGCCTTCTGCCCAGGTCTCAATTCTGTGTAACAAGAAACCTGTACTTTAGAGGAAGGTTTTTTGCTAAGGTCTCAGGTGAGCTACCAAACCAAAACAGCAGTTATGTGCCAAATTTTCACACAGACTCACAGGGGCTGGAAGGGACCTCAAAAGTTCGTCCAGTCCAACCCCCCTGCCAGAGCAGGATCACCTGTACCACCAGAGCGCACAGGAACACATCCAGGCAGCCTTGAATATCTCCAGAGAGGGAGACTCCACAACCCCCCTGGGCAGCCTGTTCAGTGTTCTGTCACCTTCACAGGGAAAAAACTCTTTTCTCATGTTCCCATGGAACTTCCCATGCCTTTTGATTGATCTATTCTCAGCCACAATGAACGTGTCCCAACAGCCTTCTCAAGGTGATGACAGAGGCAACTGAAAAATAGGTGAACAGAGAAACTCTTACCAGGAAACTGAAACAGTACCAAAAAAAACCCCAAACCCTCCCCATGCTGTATCCTGTATTTGCAAGTGAGGACATACATTCCTCCAGGACTCTAACCTTCATCACTAATATTATTATTAAATATTTATGTGCCACCCAAAGTTTGCATGACACTTTGCAGAGATAAAAGATGTTCTCGCTGTGCTGAAGATCTTACAGCCTACGCCAGACAAAGCAAGCAAGCCAAGTTCACAGAATGAAGCTGTGAGGAAGATGAAGAAACAGACCTGACACTGGTGACCCAAAAGCATTTTTATATTTTAACAGAGCATGGGGCTAGGGCTGAGGAAAGCTGGCAGCATCAAGGCCCGTTTGGATTTCAGAAGCCAGGTGACCACTTTTCAAAGTCGTGGTGGCCATTTACCCTCATATCTGGCCCAAAGAAATAAATGAGCAGCTTCCTGTGGTCTCTAGAAAATGCTTTGACCTGTCTGAGGAGCAGGGAAGCTGGACTGCCACAGGTCAGTGCTGCATTTTCCTGGACTGGGAAGGAAGGAGCTGGGAGAAGGAACAGTACACTGCATCACAGAGCTGAAACTCAGCCGTGGTGAGACCACACCTGGAATACTGTGTCCAGTTTTGGGCTCCCCAGTTCAAGAGAGACAGGGACCTGCTGGAGAGAGTGCAGCGAAGAGATGTGAGGATGATTAGGGGACTTGAGCATCTCACCTACAGAGACTGAGAGACCTGGGGCTGTTTAGTCTGGAGAAGAGAAGACTGAGAGGAGGTCTCATAAGTGTCTATAAATATCTGAGGGGTGGAACTCAAGTGGCTGGGGCAATCTCTTTTCAGTGGTCAGCAGCAATAAGACAAGGAGCAACAGCTAAAAACTGGAACATAGCAGGTTTCATCTCAACATGAGGAGAAACTTCTTTAGAGTGAGGGTGACTGAGCCCTGGAACAGGCTACCCAGACAGGTTATGGAGTCTCCTTCTCTGGAGACTTGCAAAATCCACCTGGATGCATTCTTGTGCAAATTACCCTAGATCCTGCTTGGCAGAGAGGTTGGACTTGATGATTTCTGGAGGTCCCTTCCAACCTCTAAATTTCTGTGACTTTGTGAAAACAGAAGTGAGAGCTGTCCAGTCCTGCAGCTTGGGTTTCCTCTGTCTTGCTTAATTCCTCACTTTGTTTCTGACCATGCCACTAGAGAGCCCTGCTGAAAGCAACCTTCCCTGTCAGACCCCTTCTGAGCCACCACTATGCACCTATCATTTTCCTTCACAAACATGGTGATCAAGAAAGAGTGTTTCTGGTTTTTTACATGTTTAAAAGTGGTCCTCACTTGGTCAGCGGTGATGAGAGCTTTCCCCAGGTCTCCTAGAAGAAATAGAATCATGGTTGGAAAAGACTCATAAGGTGGAGTCCAACCATTACATAGCTCTACCAATGCTGGGGCTAAAGCATGTCCTTCAGCACCACATCTCTGTATCTCTGTCTCTTCTAAACACCTCCAAGGATGGGGAGTCATCCACCCAGGGAGTCTTTCCCAGTGTTTGAGAAGCCTTTCAGTGAAGGAGTTTCTTCTCACATGCAACCTAAATCTCCCTGGGTACAACTTGAGGCCGTTTCCCCTCATCCTATCCCATGTTACTAGGCAGAAGAGACTGACACCCACCTGGCTCTAACCTCCTTTCAGGCAGTTGTAGAGAGCAATGAGGTCTCCCCTAAGCCTCATTTTCTCCAGACTAAATAACCCCAATTCCCTCAGCAGCTCCTCACCAGACCTGTTCTCCAAGCCGTCCACCAGCTTCGTCACCCTTCACCGGACACACTCCAGCACCTCAGTACACTTCTTGTGGTGAGGGCAAGAGGAAGAGAAGCAACACCATGCAGACACATCCAGAGGCTCCCAGCAATTCAGTTAGATTAATTTGCTTTGGATATGCCATTATTTTACTGTAGTCCTTGTATAGTACTTAAAGAATCGGGTTAAGCATTCTGCATTAGCCACACAAACAATGCTTCTGCACCTCCACATGGGTGCTGCGAGACTTTAATTCATGTTTGCAGAGTGCTTTCAGATCCCCAGAAGAAAGACACTATAGAAATGTGAAATCTGATTATTTCACAGCATACAAAAGTAGAGGTGAAAAGAAATATTCTCCTTACACATTAAACTACTGATCTCAACTCCTGCATTTAAAAACCCAAGAAGATAAGAAAGAAAAGAATCCTGACCATGAACCTACTTCAGGCTTCCCCTTTGCCTTTTTTTTCATCTGATTTCTGGTTGAGTGAAATAATAAACTATTGTATTGCTGTAAAGTCTTTGTAAGTAGATTTGACTAAGACAACAGAGTTCAGTGCCAGCAGCTACTCTGATCATTCTTTTAAATGGAAATTTACCGTCTGCTGCATCACATGGAAAAAATATAGAACTATTTTTCACAGCTTGTTCACTGAACAGATTATTGGAGAGAAGAAAAAAATAAAAAGGCTTCTTTTTTTTT
>VWZE01023706.1:4299-14674 GCA_013396675.1 Eubucco bourcierii
CACAGGTTGAGGGTGGGGAGACACTGGCACAGGTTGAGGGTGGTGAGACACTGGCACAGGTTGAGGGTGGGGAGACACTGGCACAGGTTGAGGGTGGTGAGACACTGGCACAGGTTGAGGGTGGGGAGACACTGGCACAGGTTGAGGGTGGTGAGACACTGGCACAGGTTGAGGGTGGGGAGACACTGGCACAGGTTGAGGGTGGTGAGACACTGGCACAGGTTGAGGGTGGGGAGACACTGGCACAGGTTGAGGGTGGTGAGACACTGGCACAGGTTGAGGGTGGGGAGACACTGGCACAGGTTGAGGGTGGTGAGACACTGGCACAGGTTGAGGGTGGGGAGACACTGGCACAGGTTGAGGGTGGTGAGACACTGGCACAGGTTGAGGGTGGGGAGACACTGGCACAGGTTGAGGGTGGTGAGACACTGGCACAGGTTGAGGGTGGGGAGACACTGGCACAGGTTGAGGGTGGTGAGACACTGGCACAGGTTGAGGGTGGGGAGACACTGGCACAGGTTGAGGGTGGTGAGACACTGGCACAGGTTGAGGGTGGGGAGACACTGGCACAGGTTGAGGGTGGTGAGACACTGGCACAGGTTGCCCAGGGAGGTTGTGGAGCACAGAATCACCCAACGTGATCTTTGATCACGTTGGGTGATTCTGTGCTCCACAACCCCCCTGGAGGTCTTCTGTGCTCCACAGCCTCCTTGGAGGTGTTCAAGGCCAGGCTGGATGAGGCCTTGAGCAAGCTGTGCTGGTGGGAGTTGTCCCTGCCCATAGCAGGGGAGTTGGAACTGGCTGATCTGGAAGGTCCCTTCCAACCCAACCCATTCTGTGATTCTATGACCTCATGTAATTAAACTGGATCCTTTTCAATGGCACAGGATGCAATGAGTCACACAGAAACCAACATCAGCAAACAGCTGTGGAGGAAAGCAGTGAGAGCTGAAAAGAGCTAAGGACAGGTATCTGCAGGAAGATGTATCTGTTGGAACCTGTGGTTTACTGCAGCTCTTAGGGGTTCTTCCTGAAGTCAGAAAGCAGTAATTCAAAAGCAGATTTTAAAACACAGGTTAAAAAGGGCTGCCAGCTCCTTTGTCAGGGCTGGAGCTGATGGCAGCCATCAGACAAACAGGAAGCTTTCTTGTCCAGTTTTCTGGTTGTCTTTTGATTTGTTTAGTTCTAAAGCAGGGCAGCTCCAGCCAAGCTGCCCAGAGTGGGATGTACACAAGGGAACCATAAGACCTGCCTTAAACAGCTTAGGAGATTGTCTTAGTGCATTACCAGCTCAGCAGTTGTGAGGATTATTGCTGCTGCTGCTGCTGCTGCTGCTTGGGATTTTTCCCCAGCGACATCACAGTAAATAACAGTTTAAAGGAGACCAACAAAGGAGTTTTGCTCCTGCTAAGAGCAGAGCTTTCCCAAACAGGAATGGAGCATGGGAGGAGGTCTGCATCCTACACCTGCACAGTACTCCTGGGTGATGTGCACAGGTATCTGAGCTGCTCCTGGATGATGGGAGCAGAACCAACCCCTTGGACAGGATCTGGAGTCCTGTGTGCAGCTCTGGAGCCCCCAGCACAGGAAGGCCATGGAAGGGTTGGAGCCAGTGCAGAGGAGGCCACCAAGATGCTGAGAGGGCTGCAGCAGCTCTGCTGTGAGGACAGGCTGAGAGAGTTGGGGCTGTGCAGCCTGGAGAAGAGAAGGCTTCCAGGAGAGCTTGGAGTGGCCTTGCAGGATCTGAAGGGGGCTGCAGGAAGGCTGGGGAGGGACTATTGACAAGGTGTGGGAATGGCAGGACAAGGGGAATGGGTTTGAAGTGTGAGAGGGGAGACTGAAAGTGGATGTTAGGAGGAAGTTGTTTGGAGTGAGGGTGGTGAGAGACTGGCACAGGTTGAGGGTGGAGAGACACTGGCACAGATTGCCCAGAGAGGTTGTGGAGCACAGAAGCACAGAATGGGATCTTTGATCTTTGATCACGTTGGGTGCTTCTGTGCTCCACAACCTCCCTGGAGGTGTTCAAGGCCAGGTTGGATGAGGCCTTGAGCGACCTGTGCTAGTGGGAGGTGTCCCTGCCTATGGCAGGGGGTTGGAACTGGCTGATCCTTGAGGTCCCTTCCAGCCTTCCCATTCAATGATTCTATGCTTTCCTTCAGGTTGCTTACCCAGCTGGAGGCACAGCAGCTCCCTCCAGGTGTAAGCCATGCAGCTCCCAGTGCCCAGGCCAGCTGGCAACAGCTGGGCTGTGTTTCTCTTGAGCCATGCTACTGCTGGTACCTCCTGTTTCAAAATCAACTTAGCACAGAGTTGTTAATGTTGGAAAAGTCCTCTAAGATCACCAAGTCCAACCCAGCACCACTTCCCTGCTCCTGCTGGCCACAGCATGGCTGAGCCAGGCCAGGATGCTGGTGCTCTTCTTGGCCACCTGGGCACACACTGGCCCTTCAGCCACTGTCAACCAGCACCCTAAGTCCTTTTCTGCCAGGCAGTTTCCAGCCACTCTGGCCCAAGCCTGGTGTGTTCAGGAGGCTGCTGTGACCCAAGTGCAGGCCCCACACAACTGACCTTGGCCCACTAATGCAGCCTGCCCAGATCCCTCTGCAGAGCCTTCCTACCCTTGAGCAGATCAACACTGCCACCCAACTTGCTGTCATCTGCAGACTTACAGAGGGAGCCTTGATCCCCTCACCCAGACCATGGATAAAGACATGAAAGAGAACCAGCCCCACTCTGAGCCCTGGGGGGCACCACTGGTGACCAGACACCACGTGGAGTTAGCTCCATTCCCCACCACTCTTTGGGCCTGGCCATCAGCCAGTTCTTAACCCAGTGGAGGGCCCACTCAACCAAGCCTGGGCCTCAGGAAGAGGATGAGGACACTCCACTGTCAGCAGAGAGATGGTGAATCCCCCAGAGGAGTACACACAGACTGACCCAGGCACCCTGGCAGATTCCAGCAGATCTGGGAGCCAGATCCCACTGTGCCAAGTGGTGGCTACAACAACATCAGAACTGAGATCTCTGGTTAGGTCAAGAACCCTTTTCTCCTTCAAACACTAAGTTACTGCTTCTCTGTACAGCCCTAGCAAAGGTACTTTGAGCATCACTGGGGGGTTCTCTTTGTGCTAAACACAGACACCTTAAGAGCCTGTTGAGGTGAAAGCAGCAGGTGGGAGTTTTTGCAGAGTTAGGCCCAGCACCACCAAGGCTAAATCAATTTCAAAAGTCATGGGAAACATAAAACACTACTGCTTAATTATTTCTTCCTAGGTAGGCTCTGACTTGGCAGAGTGTGAAGCTTTCAGAGCAGTTTTGCTTTGCAGCATCAGCCACAGCCACCAGCAGGTCCCTCCCAGGGGCTGGGGGCAGTGCCACATTTGAGAAAAGCTGGTTTGGACCAAGGGTTCCCAGTCAGGGAATGGGTGCTGAGTCTGGGCTCCAACAGGCTTTGCTACAGCCTGAAATGTTGGGCCAGAGCACAAATCTTTTTTTCCTGAAGCAGGCAATCACAAAACTGAGGCCATTTCACCTTGCTTGAGCCTTCTAACCACAGAATTGTCCAGGTTGGAAAGGACCTTTGAGATCACTAAGCCCAACCTAGCACCTCCTAATGAACTAACCCCTGGCACCAAGTGCCTCATGCAGCCTCCCCTCAACCACCCCCAGGGATGGGCACTCCACCCCCTCCCTGGGCAGCCCATCCCAGTGCCAATCTCTCGCTCTGAAGAACTTCTTCCTAACACCCAGCCTGAACCTGCCCTGGCACAGCTTGAGGCTGTGTCCTCTTGTTCTGTCCCTGGGTGCCTGGCAGCAGAGCCCAACCCCAGGTGGCCACAACCTCCCTGCAGGCAGTTGTAGAGAGTAGGTTTCCCCACGGAGAAGCCGTGGGGCAGGTATATCCATAGGCTAAATGAGCACCTGGCTGAAGCTCTGGTAGCACTTGTGCATGGGTGTCTCAGCTGCTGGGGCAGAGTGGCTGCAGAGCTGCTCTCTGAAGGACCTGTGGCCAGCTGAAGGTGAGCCAGGGTGTGCCCAGGTGGCTGAGAAGGCCACCAGCACCCTGGTATGGATCAGCAGTGCTGTGGCCAGCAGGAGTAGGGAAGTGACTATCCCCCTGCACTTGGCACTGGTGAGGCCACAGCTTGAGTACTGGGTTCAGTTTTGGGGTCCTCACTCCAAGAAGGACATTGAGGGGCTGGAGCAGGTCCAGAGAAGGGCAACAAAGCTGGGGAAGGGCTCTGAGCACAGATCCTGTCAGGAAGACCTGAGGGAGCTGGGACTGTTTAGGCTTCAGAAGAGGAGGCTGAGAGGAAACCTCATTGCCCTCTACAGCTCCCTGAAAGGATGCTGGAGCCAGGTGGGGGTTGGGCTCTTCTCACATGCAACAAGTGACAGGGCAAGAGCAAACAGCCTCAAGCTGTGCCAGGGCAGGCTCAGGTTGGGTATCAGGAACAATTTCTCCCCAGCAAGGGTTCTCAGGCCCTGGCACAGGCTGCCCAGGGAGGTGCTGCAGTCCCCATCCCTGGAGGGGTGTCAGAGCTGCATGGATGTGGTGCTGAGGGAGGTGGTTGGTGGCAGTGGCTGGCAGCAGTTGGTAGCAGTGGAGGGGCTGTGAGCTCTGGGGGAGTGTTGGACTTGATCTCAAAGGTCTTTTCCAAGCTCAGCAGTTCTGTGGTTCTCAGAAAGCCAAGCACTGAGCAGAAATATGTATGGAGGTAAGAGTGATGACCTCAGCTCCAGGCAGCACTGTTCTGTGCTCTGGCAAGAAGAACCTTCCCTTTGTTTCTTTTTAATTGGACTTTCTGCTCTGCAAGCATGCATGAAGGACACAGCTCCTGTTCCACAGGCAGCCTAACTTTACAAACAGTCCACAGACAGGAAAAAAAGAGACAAGGCCACAGATGAAGCCATGCAGAGCAGTGTCAAACACTATGCAGCACTTGCAGCTTGGGAAGGTAAGGAAGCCAGAGCTGAAAGAAGCTTGTGGGTGAAGGGAGTGACAGAAGAGTGATAGAGGAGAGAAAGCAAGAAACACAGAGACAGGCAGCTGAGAAGGAAGATTTTTCAGTTTAGTCAGTAAATGCCTGTTTCCTCCACCCACATCTGGAACAAGATGAATTTTGGATTCTGAGCTGCATTCTTTACTTGCCTGACTCCCAGTGTCCTTCTCTCAGGGAGTGCAGGATGCAGTGGCTCAGCTGTCTGACTTCTGCACGAAGCTGGCAGTAGTCACTGCACCCAGAACTAAACCTTTTTAATGGCAGGCAGTGTCTTCTTCTGAAATAAAACACTTTCACTCCACTTTTCTCCTGCACATGCTTCTTAAGCATCTGTTTCAGTCAGAAAACCAGAACAGCTCCAGCAAGCTGCAGAGTCCAGATGAAGCTTAACTCAGCCTCTGGAGCCAGCAGGTTTAGTAAAGCTCCCAAAAGGGAAATGTGTTCTGATTTCAGTGTAGAGTCTCTCCTGCTGCAGATCAGTGAGTGGTGCCTCACTTGGCAGACTTCTTAGTGGTCTCCAGCACATGCAACTTTTCCAAATGCTAAGGATCAAGAAGAGAACCCTGCCTGTCCAAATCCATTCCTCCTCCTCCTGCCATTCCCAGACCTTCTCAATAGTCCCTCCACAGCCTTCCTGCAGCCCCCTTCAGATCCTGCAAGGCCACTCCTAGCTCTCCTGGAAGCCTTCTCCTCTCCAGGCTGCAGAGCCCCAACTCTCTCAGCCTGTCCTCACAGCAGAGCTGCTGCAGCCCTCTCAGCATCTTGGTGGCCTCCTCTGCACTGGCTCCAACACTTCCATGGCCTTCCTGTGCTGGGGGCTCCACAACTGCACCCAGGACTGCAGCTAGGGTCTGAGGAGAGCAGAGCCAAGGGGCACAATCCCCTCCCTTGCCCTGCTGCCCACACTGCTCTTGCTGCAGCTCTTTTCCTTTTCACATTAATCTGCATTCCTCTTCATGTGATCTTGGCTGGGGGGCCTGGGGACATGGTCTAACAGTTGTGTACAGGGAGATGTGAGGTTCTGGTTGGGCTCAGTCACCTTAAGGGCTTTTCCAGCCAGGTGACTCTCTGATTCTCTGATTCCCATTCATCTGAGATGTCAATGTTCACTGAACACAACTGATGGCATATCCATGTGCTCCTTCCCTCTAAATCCCTCACTGCAGACACTCCAGCATGTTTCCTTTCTGATCTTTGCACTGAATTACCACAGGGACTCCTCTGCCTCTCATTTCCCATTATCTGCAGCTCTGCAGCTCAGCCTTTTCTTGGTTTCTGCAGCAAACCTCTGGAGAACAGCCCATGGCCTGCTCCTCTCCACCTGTCAGAGAGCAGCTGCTGCACCAGCAGAGTCGGTCCTGAAGCCTTGCTTTGTTTTGTTTCAGTCCTCCCTTCTCACCACCATAGCTCAGGCTTCCCCTGCAGTCTCCATGCCCTCCTGTGACAATGCCTTCAGCTGCCTCCCACATCCTCCACCACACCTCAGTGTCCTCCTCTGGTGCTTAGGCCTCCCTGTAGCACATCCTGTCCTGGCCCTTTCTTCCCTAGCCTCCCACAATGAGTCATGCCCCACATACTCACAGCTCCCCCCTATCTCCTGCTTGACTAAGATAAGGCACAGAATGGGTTGACAGTGTGTACATGACCTGTGGTGTAAGGAGCTGAGCAGTACCCATGGGCAGCTCCTGCTCCTGCCCAAAGGCAGGCACAGCCTTCTTCCTTCTTGCCCTGGTTTGGCAGCTAAAGGAGTCTCTGTTTGCTCAGCAACCACTCCAAGGGTGGGGGAATACCTCAGAATCCTCTGCTGAGTGTGACTGAGGCTGGAGGGTGGGATGGGACAGTGAGGCAGGTGAAAGGCTAAGAGCACAGGCAGCAAACACCTCTGCACAAGTGGCTCTGCCTCCTCCTCCTGCTGGCACTCTGCTCTCCTGATCTGGTGGCTTTTTCCCTCGAGGGTCAGCTCTGCTGACCAGAGGTTAATCACAAACTCTCTAATAAAGGCAAGGCCACAGAAAATTGATAAATGTGAAAACCAGTTTGGGCCAGGCCCCAGGGCAGTAACCTCTGTGTAGCTTGTGCAGTACTTGGGCAGGTAGAAAAATCACCACTGCCTACTTCAGCTTTCTGGCCCTCAGCTGAACACTTCCCTCCAACCTCACTTTTGTGGCTTGTAGGAACAGTTCATGGCAACTCTTACCAGGTCCAGGTGTGGTGCTTTTAATTTCTCACTTCTCCTCATCCTGGAGATAGGATCCTGGAGTGTGTCATGAACCCCAAGAGCCCATGGACATCATAGTGCTAAGCTCATACTGTGTTAGCTCCACTGAACTCATGGTGAGGGGCTGGAGCAGCTCCAGAGAAAGGCAACAAAGCTGGGGAAGGGTCTGGAGAAGAGGGCTGGGGAGGAGCAGCTGAGGAGCTGGGGGTGTGCAGTGTGGAGAAGAGGAGGCTGAGGGAAGACCTCTCTATAACTCCCTGAAAGGAGGCTGGAGCCAGGTGGGGGTTGGGCTCTGCTCCCTAGTCTCAGGTGATAGGAGAGGAAATGTCCTGGAACTGTGCCAGGGGAGGGGTAGGTTGGAGAGGGGGAAAATTTTCTTTGCTACAAGAGTGGTCAGGGATTGGCACAGGCTGCCCAGGGAGGTGGTGGAGTCCCCATCCCTGGGGGTGTTCCAGAAAGGTGTGGTCATGGCACTTGGGGACATGGTTTGGTGGCCATGGTGGGTGATGGTTGGGCTGGATGATCTTACAGGGGTTTTCCAACCCAAACAATTCTCTGATTCCAATTATTAAGAAGAAAATTAAACCCTAACTTAATCCAAACATTACACTGGACTCCCCTCTCAACTCTCCAAACAGAAATGTTTTCTCAAGAGTTTTCTTGATGAAGATTTCTGAGAAACACCTAATGAATAGATCTGGAACTGTTTCAGATCCCAAACTGCCTTTTAAATGAATGTTGTTAAAAACCCCCACTTGGGGGTAAAAAATTTTCTCCCAGTGTTTGATCTGTAATTCTACAGAATGGAATTCTTATGGAGATGTACTACTTGCCACTGCTAACAGGCTAGGGAGAGGTGACCACTTAGATATTTAGTCTCCTAAACTGTGTCTAGTTCTGGGCTCATTGGTTCAAGAAGGGTAGGAATTTGCTGAAGAAGGGACAGGAAAGAGCTACCAAAATGCTGAGGGGACTGGAACAGCCCTGATGAGGGAAGGCTGAGAGAATTGGGGCTGCTTAGCCTGGAGAAGAGCAGACTGAGAGGGAGCTCATCAATGCTGATCAATACTTAAAGGGTGGGTGCCAGGAGGATGGTGCTCAGTGACAGGACAAGGGCTAGCTGGCACAAACAGAAGTTCCATCTAAACATGAGGAGGAATTTCTTTAATTTAAGGGTGCTGGAGCCCTGCAGCAGGCTGCCCAGAAGTGGTAAAATCTCTGTCTCTGAAGACATTCAAAACCTGCCTGGATGTGTTCCTGTGTGACCTGCCCTGGGTGATCCTGCCTTGGCAGGGGGGGTGGACTTGAAGGTCCCTTCCAAGCCCTACCACTGCGGAACAGGAGCTGCTATTCAGATGAGATGTGATAAAAACCTCCAGCTGCCTCATCCTAAAGCTCCTCTTGGGTCCCACAGGACTTGGACTTTTGTGTCACATCCAGCCTTGGGTCTTCACAGGACTATGGAGATCAAATGAAAGTGTTAGCAAGACTGAAAGCAAACATCCAGCAGCTCAGAACAATGGCAACACATTTCCAGACAGATTTAATCTCCTAGAATGGCAAGACACAGAGAAGCCAAAACAGCAACTGGCCTCATTTTTCACTCATCTCTCAGCTTCACACCCAGCAGCCATGCAGCCTCCTCCCTGCCTTGGTTACTGTGTTTTATTTATTTGCCTTTGCCATTTCTACTCTCTACAAATGGAAGTGGGACTGATGATGCCCACAGAAGCAGCCGGGAGCCTCGGATCTGCTCCGAGCTGCCAAAGCAACACATTTGGCTTGGAGTCTCCCACACAAGGCCGTGACAGGGTTTGGATTCCAGGCGGCAGCAAGTCTTGACTTAGGCAGGAAAAAAGCGTTGCCATTCTTCACCTCAGCGCAGCAGCTACTCCTGTTCGCTCCAGCTGTGGATTCCCCACGGGAGCCTGAGCCGGAGCAGCAGTGGCAGCGGCCACACGGGCCCGGGACTGCGTGCCAGGGCTGAGGGCAGGTCAGAGCTAATTCAGAGACAGGCTTTCCATTCTCCCCCAGACCGCAACCGAAGCTGTTAGTTACTACTTTGCAGCCCTAAGCCACCACTGTCTATTTTGGGGAGGCATCAGTCCGAAGCGCTCCCGTCAGCTGCAGCCCGTCAGCAGGAGGTCCGCTCTGGGAGCGACACTTCCCTACGGCCCCGAGAAAAAGCGGCGCCTGCCCATGCCGAGCTCATACGCCACGTCGGCACCTTCCCTGCCAGCTGGGCACCGCCGCCACGCACGGGTGCTGCGGGGCCGGGTACAAGACGGGAGACGGACGGGAGACGGACGGGAGACGGACGGGTACACGCCGGACTGACAGCCGCCGCCTGCCCGCCATGTCCCGCGCGGCGCAGAGCACGCTGGGAGCTGTAGTCCCGCGGCCTCATTGACTCTTCCCCTGTGACGGCCCGGCGCAGAGCACGCTGGGATCTGTAGTCCCGCGGCCTCATTGACCCTTTCCCCAGTGCCCGGCCCGGCGCAGAGCACGCTGGGAGCTGTAGTCCCGCGGCCTCATTGACCCTTTCTCTGTGCCCTGCCCGGCGCAGAGCACGCTGGGAGCTGTAGTCCCGCGGCCGCACAGCCCGTTCCCCGGCGGCCGGCTCGATAACGGCCCAGGGTTTCTCTCCCGTATTCGGGCATGCAGCGGCTGCTGCGNCGCGACCCCGGAGTGCGGTGAGCAGGCGGCAGGGCGCGGGCGGAGGCGGGCGCGGGGCCTCGGAGCGGGCCGGGCGCCCTGCGGTGCCGGCTGCGGTGCGCGGGGGCCGACAGGGCGCTGCTGAGTGCGCTCGGGTTAAAGCGCCACGCCGGGCCGAGGGGCGGATGAGAGCTCGGGTGGGCACACAGCCGGCGACAGAGGAGCTTTGCGCAGGAGGGCTTGTGGAAATCGTGAGGGAAATGACTCAGCCTGATTGTGGGGTGGTGCTAAAAACTTCTGCTTTTACTTTCCCTGCCTGCCCACCTCTGACTTACAATCACAGAGTGGTAGCCGATGATGGTAGTCGACTTGCTAGAGGGCAGGGATCCATCCAGAGGGATCTGGACAGGTTGCAGAGCTGTGCCCAGGCCAACCTCAGGACATTCAACAAGGCCAAGTGCAAGGTCCTGCACCTGGGTAGGCACAATCCCAAGCACAA